>CAJUYH010004105.1:0-28766 GCA_910591685.1 Galerucella tenella | reverse complement strand
CAATATCTCAAAATTTTTAAATGAATCACCCTATAAGTCTTTTTACAGTTTGTTAGTACAATTAATAAACTTTCAAACGATGTAGTAAACTTAGGGCATTAGTTAATGGAAAATCGTAGATATTTTATGATAATGGTCAAAAACAAGTATTTTACGTACACAAATAAAATGGTATTGAATTTTTACATGCAACCTCTTGTAAATTTTAACATTTCTAAGGCATATATTTTAATCGCAATTTTGGATGCATCTACAATATCTAATCAATGAAATAAAATGTTTGCTAATACCGTAGGTACATGGAATTACCAAAAATTTCATATTTATTCATGTTTTACTTTCAAGTTTTGTTATTATAGGCTTGTTTGAGAATGGGCGAAACATAATCAAGCCATATTTTTGATTATATCAAGTGGGCTACTATCAAAATAGTATCTACTAATAAATGTCAAAGAAATATTGCTGTGTTTAGGAAGTTGATTCCAACACAATAGCTAACTTGTGGTTCCAACAAGATGGAGCATCTGTATATCAGAAATTTCACCGACAGGTGGATAGGACGTGGTGGACCAATTTCGTGGCCTCCTCGATCTCCAGATCTCACACCGATGGATCTCTTTTTATGGGGATACATCAAGCAACTTGTGTATCAAACGTAACGCATTTTCCACAATAACTCCAACTATGTTGGAAAGAGTAAGATCCTCGTTTTTGAAAAGAATTGTATGGAAGTAAATGATCGCCATTTTGAACACTTAGCATAAACTACTATACTTTTTATAGAATGTCAATGTTCATTTAACGTTAAGGGTAATACCGGTCACCAGCAAATGGGAGGCTTCGCTACGCTCAGCTTTCAAACATTTCTGTCGACCGGTAAACAACCCTTACCGTTCTTAATACTTAATATACTATTAAATAGATCGAGAAGTATAAATGTCACTTTTGACATTTCGTTCATTTCGAAGAAATTTAAATTATTTTATTCGAAATTCGAATGTTTCAATACGATCGCGCAAAAAATGGTATAAGCATCTCGAACGTTAAGGGTAATACCGGTCTCCAGCAAAATTGCTGTCGACCGGTAAACAACCCTTACCGTTCCTTAACTTATTACTTAATATACTATTTTTCCATAACAATAATTGTGTACTCTTGTTCATTGTTATTGAATCTTTGACAATTAACGCATTAGAACGTCACGTTTTTTTTGTAGCCAAAGGGATATTTGTATTCATTTATTTTCTCGCATTTTTTATAACGTGAACTGAATGTCTAGACTGGAAGGAATCTTCGTTTCTTGATATTTTTTGTAATGGTTTCACATGCATTATTTATATCTCAAGTACATCACACTATTTTATGAACATCTCCGACTTGCTATTACTATTAATGAAGTTTATCTTTTCTACACAAACACCTGAAAGTTTTAAAACGTTCAAGCCCGCAATGCGCATTCGGACTGTCCAGGAGCAGTCAGTTGCTGTGAGCAATTCAGCGAGTAAACGTACAGTCTCAACGGCAAAATTTTAAATAGTTAAACACGGGAAGTTATCCTTCATTAAAAAATCCATAAAAAGTTCAGGTGCGTGCCGTGTTGGCAACGGGTACATGCACAGACTCTACTTGGTGTGTGCACAAACACTAGAGTCTGTTTCTCAGACCATCTTATTAATTGTTCGGTCTTCAAACTGTAGGTCAAAATTTAGTTGAAGAATGGTTGCTGTAGCTGCTTCTGTAGCGTTTAAGGAGTCTTGGATTTCCTCAACTACCAATATCACTTTGAACTAAGAGTGAACTGTATTTTTAGATATATATTTTAAACTAATTTACCAAGCAAACATCAATTTTAAATAGTTTCCTACAAAAAGGACTATTGTCTTTGATATTAGAAAATGGAATGTGTGTGCGCTTGTTGCTGAACGTAACCTTGGTCACGGCTAGATCGCAACTGGCACGCCTTCAAAGGGTGGTCAGTTTGGGGGCAACTGGCTGCATGAGGACTACACCAACTGTTGCGATGGAAGTGATCCTTGGTCTTCGGCCTCTTCACCATGTGATCGAGGTTGAGGCGGGGAGGGCTTTCCTGCGCTTGAAACGGCTGGGATACGTGCGAAGAGGGGAAGAATGCAGGCACGTCAAGAAGCTCCGGCTCCTGGAAAATATTCCAGTTCTGGCTCGAGCGGCTGATGAATGCCTGCGTAAGTACTACTTCCCTACCCCATACAGGGCCATGATCCGGGATAGAGAGTCCTGGGAAAAAGAGAGGAATACACAGCCTAATGGGACCGTCTGGTACACAGATGGCTCTTAGAGTGTTCACACTGGGCTGTACTACGCAGGCGAATCTTCGGAGTCCCTGTTATGGCCCCTGGAGAAAAAGGTTGTGACCTTTATTGAAGGGCTCGCCTTCATGGATGTCTAGGTAGCAGGAATGGGCCCGCCAGTGGCCTCAGTGCCGGAACCTTGACTTGAGTTTGTCCAGGACAAGGCTCGCCTGCACATTTAGTAGTAGTAGTAGTTGTTGCTAAGAGGTCCGTAGTTGCCCTCCCTACCGAGAGTGGATTCCATGGGCGTCACATCTGGGATCAGACAGCTTCTTTTGGCTTTTAGTAATTTTCCTGTAATTTTTGACATTTTGGGACGTAGGTAATGATGCAGAATTTATTGCCGATTCATTCCTGCCACCGTTTGGTATATATCTGTTGAAATAAAAGTCCAATTGCCAGTCTGGACAATGAGGAATTTAAAAGAAAGCTGTAAGAGCGGAGTGTAAACTTTTGGGAATGTCTTCTAAAGAAATGACAGCTGTTCGGGAGTGTGTTTGAATTCGTAAGGGAGATGGAGTTTGTAATCAAGAAAAAATAATTGGTAGAAGTGGTAGATATCTGAGGCGGTTATCACGTCCTGGAGTGACATGAGGTTATCAGCTGCTCTGGACATGATTGGTAAACAAGTCTACAGCAGTTTCCTATAAAAAAGCGTTCAATACAGTTATTAGATATTAAATTTAAATCTTATTAAGAAATTAACGCGTTAGCTTAATGATTTCATTAGGAAAAACTTCCTCGAGCAACACAAAATTTAATGATCATTATTGCAACACACTTCAATGGCTAACTAATAAGCTAGATAAGATCTGCCTCGTGGCTTCCACGAAAGTACCTACCTATTATTTCAGTTAATTATATGTTTATACAAATTTTGCTTTTATGCTTGTGCCGGAAATTTCTAGATAATTGAGTTATTTTTTAATTATCTTTATACAGCTTTTATTACATATGGAAGTGAAACTTTAATTTATTTTGCATTCCTAGCAGCTACATGGCATTTTTAACCACATTTTCTACTAGTATATACTTGAATTGTTCATACCTTTTTATTCTACCATATGCAAAGATTTCATTATTAATATAAGTCTATAAATCAATTCCTTTATAAAATGCTCCTGATAAAATGATTCATAGTTTTGTCATTTTGACAGCGATACAAAGGGTGTACCCTTTTTTATCACTTATAATTGCACAAGTGGTTTGTATTTTATCGGGGGTAATACCACAAGAGCTCAGATTTAGCCGGATATTTTTTGTGGTTGTTTTCGAATACTTACTTTCATTGGCAATTTAACGAGAGCTGTTCTGGCAAAATCACGAGAGCGTAGCTCGAGTGATTTTGCCTGAACAGATCGAGTTAAATTGCCAATGAAAGTAAGCATGAGAAAACCACCGGAAAAAATATCCTGCTAAATCTGAGCTCGCGTGGTATTTGGTAAGACAATCCCATGAATAAAAAACTCAATTCAATTAAACTAAATTAAATTAAATTGATTCCATATGGAGGAATGAGTTTTCTTGGTATTTTCTGGAGTTGATTTTTCAATCTCCCTTACTATTTCTGCCTTGCAAATATTTCCAAATCTCGACATACTTTTTGGAATTGTTATATGCTGTTTAATTCATTCTGTTTTTGACATTTATAATTGTCAAATTGACGTGCATTGCTTGGTAAACAGACAGTACCTAAATGCTAGGGCTAGGGTTGCTACGGTAACGTAATTTATCCGATATTTTTATCCACTTGCAAACTCTCTTCCTTCCTATTTAGCCGACAGCAAACTACTATTTTTGTATTCACAAATGGGAATTATTATACATGAATGGGATTGTCAAAGGTTTACCACGAGTGCTCCAAATTTTATCGATAATTTTTTCTTCTCCACAAAAACTTGTTTATTTGGCAAAAATATGAAAACAAACCGATTGATAAAATCACGAGTCCGTTAGGACGAAGGATTTTATCTAAATTCGGTTTGTTTGAATGTTTTTGCCTCAAATAAACAAGTTTGAGTGATGAAAATACAAAATTATGTGATAAAATTTGAAAAGTGAGTTGTATTTGGAAAGATTATTTTTTTCAACAATTTAAAATTCTGTATTAAATGTTCAATATTCTCTTGGGTGATGGCTCTGAATCGGTTTTTGTTCATTTTTCAATAAACTTGGAAGCAGTTTTAGTGGTCAATAATGACAAATTCGAAGTAAAATTTTGTATACAAGCTATTATCGATGAGGAAGCAGAATTATCAGTATAATACCTAATGATTGGCTAGAATAATGTATTGCTATTGGTTAAAACCATCAAAATGTCATATTTTGACAAGTGAAAAAAATAATCGGGTAATCAACCAAATTTTAAAGTACAAATAATTATTAATTTATTTATTATCAGTAGTAATACCCCTAGGGTCTTGATAATACCGAGATAATTTTGTCATAGAGAATGCTGAAAGCGTGTTGCTTGATAATAGCCCAAGGCCGCAGGCCGAGGGCTATTATCTTTGAGCAACACGTTCCTTGTGTACTTATTCTTTTTTCTTTAATTTTTTTGGGAATCAAACTGCTGTGTTTTAGTTTTATAGCGTTGCATTCTATTTAGCTAATACAATCTACTTCTCTTTACTTTTATGAAGATTACTATCTTTTAATTTTCCATGCTGCTTATTAAAATTTAATAGCACTTTGATTAATGAGTTGTTGTGTGGTCTAATGAAAATTAGTTTTCCAGGAAGAAGTCAGTGATCGATAAAGTGGATTTATTTCAAAACCAGATACCTACTCCAAAGATATTTGAAAAGTATTATGCAAAATAGAAAAACAACAATATTTGACAATTAAATACAGTTGATAATAAACAATATTTCATATGGAAACGATCTGTATATAGAAAATCTATTGTACTGTAGATATTCTTAAGTTTTTAAATTGTTTTCATCAAAATTTTGGTCTTCCGATCTCACCTCAGATGACAATAATTAACTTTTCTAAACTTTTCAGCAGGTACCTACTCTTAATGAATTTAGTTTCAAACAGTAAGCAAACATTTGATTGTATATAAAGTTTGAACAGCAAGACAAACATTTTTGATAAGCTGATTGTTTTTGACAATAAGTTGAGTTACATAATAATAAAAACTTTGTGAGTTTATATATAGAATGATTTCAAGCTAAAATTATGACTTTTCAAGGGTTATGTTAGTTTACTATCTGCTGCCAGCTTGTTATTTAAATTTCAGTTAGTTATTAAGTTATTTATGTAATACTAGTTCATTATTGTGTTTTTATTGCTTAGCTACCAACTATCTAATGTCGTACTTTATGGCCCGCGCGGGCATAAAGAGAAATAATTTTTTGTTCAACTCATTTAGTAACCATGTCGTAAGTTTCTTTAGACTTTTTTGCAACAGATTTACAGTTGCTTCCTTTGCTTTTTCAATAATTTCGTCAGAAATTCCAAAATCTTCGTCCATTTTGACTTCTAACTTTGACACATATAAAATTTATTGTGATATTATGACATTTACGTTTGTCAACATTCACCTATTAATTCAAACCGGATTTTTCAAAACACTGATTTGTATTGAGATCGGATTGCAATAACGAACTAGTATGACATAAAATTTGTATGTACCGCGGGCATAAACAGATGTGTATACTTTCGGGCGACTTACAAACCCTCGGGCCACAGGCCCTCGTCTTTGTAAGACGTCGCCCTCAGGGCATAAACATCTATTTATACCCTTGGTACATAAATAACTATTTAAGCCTCTTCAAAACCCACTGGTTTGTTTCATGACCACTCAAGATGGTCTAAAAGTTCTAGATTTTAATAGCTCCACTTCTGTTTTTAACAACTTTGATTATGTTTCGGTTTCAATCGAAATAAAAACACTATGAATTAAGGGGCATCTACCAAATTATGCTTTGTATATTTTTTTGTTTCCCTACGTCCTCACGTTTAAGTTCACATAACGAAAATTTTATTAGAAATATGAAAGCTCCGCAACACATAGGTAGCCAAGCGGTCCAAGCGGATTTTGGTTCACGTACTACTCTATAAGCTTCGTCAGTACTGAACTGGGAGACCACCGAGACCGGCGAGCGTTGTATCAACAATGGAACGGCACGCGACTACCGAAGCAGAGAGACAATGTCAGTCATAGAAGGATAGAAAATCGAGAGATGGATTTTTATCCGATATTTTAGTGGTAGCAACCGAATTTCAATAAAGAATTGTAATTTGAGGATTCTGAGATTTTTATATAGTATTCATGAAGCTTCAAATTAGACTTCTTATCAATTTGGTTAGCATTTCAAAGTTTTTATTCGATGAGAACTCTTAAGTTCAACATTAATCTACATGATATATTTTTTTCTTAATTTTCAATACATCCATTACCTCAAAATTCTTTGCCAAAAATACTTCGATATTTTGTCAAATCGCTGCCGATAGATTCCTCTTAAACAGAAACTTGAAAGATTAGCACGATCATCAGAATTAAGAATTTCTAAAAATCGCTTCTTGATTAACTTTATTGGTGGATGAACGTGACCATAGTCTCCAAAAAAGTACTAAATAAACACAAACTGTACGTTTTCTATATTACTAATATGTTATTTTTATTACATTCATAACATGTTTCAGAAACAGAAGTATTTCAAGAACTACGTTTCCATTGATTACGGTCTCCAAGATATATTATGCAGCCCATGGAAAGATTTTTTCAAATTTTGACTGTCTGCCCAATCAGAATTCAAATAATGATCATCATCATCTTTATCCAACTTTTTCAGCTCCTCTTGCCTTCTATAAGCGTGCAGCATGAGCTGCTTTCGATCTTCTTCGGACATTACAGGCTCTCTACCTGGAGCTCCCGAGCCTCTTTTTGAAATTTTCATTATAACTCTGCATTTTTCTATTTTTCCAACGTAATCTCCTACGGTCTTAGAATCCCTTAAATTGAAATATTTGTGATGAAGTATTTTTACGATGAAGTATTTTTACTCAGAAGCCTTCCTGTCTCTTAACTATATATTTTGGCGAATTCTAATTCTAGGACATGATACTGCAAGAGAAATTCTCTTATTTTCCTCTTCTTAGCTCAAATCAAGGATTGGCTTCTGCTCGAATCTGTCATTAGAATTGTGAGCTGTTCCAAAATCCAATTAATTATCTGGGTCATATTGGAGCAATGAAAGAGAAAATTGCTTCCATAACAACCGACAAACTTCAAATCAGGAGTGTTCTTGGACATTGTACATACGATCAAAGGCTCTTGAATTTTCCACGCTCCTCGTATACGTATACGTGGATACTGCCTTACCAGAAAACTCTACAATCCGCATTCGCCAAAATTTATTGTTTAGCGACAGATCCAGCTTTTGAGTTGGTGACTTCCTAACAGTATGTAATTCTCATAGATATTTTCGACAAATTAAATAGTGGTTGACAAAATGTAACTCCAATAACAAGAGTTTACTGAACAGAGAACACTCAAACATGTATTGATACTTGATAAGAGATGCTTGAAGACGGTCACCGATCTGGTCACACTAAGGAAACATCTACGCAAAATGGGTCAGTGATTTTATATGTAGGTACAAGAAATGTGAATTAGGGTAAGAAGCACCTACTATACATACTCTTCTTCTGTGAAAACATACAAGGACTAAGACGGAAGCACTTTGGAGAAGACCAGAACTACTTAAAGTCAAACTATAGTAACCTATATAGAAGACATGACGCTTCTGAAATGGAAGTAGAAGTATATGAATGTCAGCAGCAGCTCTAATTATGTTCATACACATTCAATAATAAAGTTAATCATTAAATTAATAAACTACCTGTACATTTCTTTTCCACAGAACCACATTTGTGCAGTCACAGGATCAATAACATCTAGCGAAGCTTGTGTTCCTGAAAGGTCTTCTATATTTTCAAACTCCATTCGAATAACATCATGAGGTGGCAGCTTCATGGGGTAAACAATGGTTACAGCTCCTTTTAGAAGATTTATGGCTTCTTGTATAGTTTTTAAGGTTAAACATTTGTCTAAAATTGAGTTTAATCGTGTAAAAAGTATGGGTATCGATTTCTACAAACAAGTAAATGCAAAAAGCAATACAATCTCCACTGAAATCGAATAACACGAACACAATATATTGTAAATTAAAACTGTTTGAAGAAGATAGATTTTCACTTCAATTGTTAAATGCAGAAATCAAATTGAAGCATAAAAAGTTTGAAGTTGTTGGTGAGAATTAGTAGAAGAATAGACAGTCTCAAATCGCTGGATTTTGTATAAAATTCTACAGCTTGTTTCTAATAATATTGAAGAGTGACATTTGCCATTTTACCTTGCATTACTAGTTTTTTGGATACCATTTCTTTAGCTTCTGCAATCGCTTTTTTTAGAACTTCCTGCATATTTTTCTTAGGTCGTCTTCCATTTCTTCTTCCAACTGGATCTTTGTCTATATCATAACCTCCACTGGGTATACATTTATCTCCCCAAGTATCAACCAAATTCATTTCTTCTACTTGGTCATCGGTCAAGCCTAAAATCTCTGGTGGGTAAAGTGTCCCATATTTCTGAAATTGCAAATTGAATCTTTAGGATTAATTATTTTATTAACAATCTATAAAGTTACCGATAATTCCTCCATTTCTCCACAGATCCTTTCTATTTTGAGACGTCCATTATACATCGCCACTACAGAAGTAACTAAGTTGTCTACGTTGGTATTTAAAGTGGTTTCATAGAGAAATTGACTCTCATCCTTATATTTTACATGGATTATAACCATTTTTTTTTTCAAAGAAATTCGTCAATAAATGTCTTCAGTGATCACTTTCAAGTTATTGTCAATGTAAATATGACGTTTCTATGTTTAGTTAGTTATATCGTTAGTTGTTGCCATAGAAAAAACGTTGTTGCTATAGTAAAGAGAGGAGAAACGTTTGATCGATAACTTTGTAAACTTGAAAAATCGCCTGAATGCTCATTGCCTCCAATCAGTAACGTATAAAGCTCTAAAAGATCTATTGTGCCGTGAATACATTCTATCATAATAATAAATAATAGTCCAGTAACGGTAGTCCAGAACAAGGCAAAACCTTGAAAATAGGTCGGGCCGATGCCATTTTTTTTTAAATTTGCAGGTATTGATGGCTACATTCACCTCTCAAAATCTCATATATGGAGAAATGCCCGCAAGGCCCGGAAAATGGCCCTCGGAGACCAAAAACGTTTTTGGCCGATATCTTCCAAAATATGGCACTTAGAGATTTGCGGTTTTGATAGAAATGACGAGCAGTTCAATACCTACAAAAATGGTCCCCATGGTTTTTTTCGCTAACCCAATATTTATTGCAAAAAAGGGGTCGCGAAAATTATCATGCTTGGAAAATAAAAATACGGCATTTTCTCAGCCAATGTGTGAGCCAAGGGGACTGGATATACACGTATCTTGATTTTTTGAGCTTCGAGGGTCAATCGTAGATGGCGCCACTAGTTTTCTCCCTCCTCGCGTAATTATCCCGGCAATGAAGGTGCCCCCAATAACTATCTGTTTCCTGAAAATTTTTGGAGTTGAGAACGCTGTTTTGTACTCTCGGCCTGATCCTTGGAGCTCTTAGGTCTTCGGCAATGTAGCCTAGAGGTCTGCCAATTTTTGGCAAGTCATTTTCAATAATTCGGCAAAAAAGTTTTTGAAAAATAATATTTATTTTTGAAAGTATATGAGAATTGGAACATACATGAACAATTAGACATCTATCCATCACCATTCCAACACATTTATCTCAGATGGATGTTGCTGGCTGACATCATCAACCCCCTCTCCATCCATGCCTTCTGTTTCTTCCTCTTGCTCCTCTAGCTCTCTATCTTCACCTCCACCAATTTCTGCCCCTCCCTCTGCTTGATCAGCTGATACAATCACATCTTCATCCTCATCCTTGTAATTAGAACACGGGCCTGAATGACATGAACCACAAATAATCGAGCACTTCAGTCCTGCTCTCTTACATGAACATAGCGTGGTACAGCCCATTTTACACCGACAAGAGATCATTTTCAACAAGTCCGGATCTGCCGGCTCATTCGTCGTCTGTACCGGCAATAATGCACCCCCTATATGCTTCCATCCCCATTCTTCTAGCGGTAGTTCGTTCGCGAGCCAATGCTGCACTTGTAAATACGTGCGATATAGGTGCTGCCTTGCGTAGAATACAAGAAAAATACAGTTATTTGGGGAAAGTTTTCAAATTGTTTTGATATACACGCGTGAAAGTACTTGATATATATATTGACGGAAAGGTCAGAATGTCCTCTTCAATATGGTGTAATTTTCACTCTCAAAAATTCAAACCACAAAAAGAAAGTAATCATGAAAAAAAAAACTTGGATTTTCAGGGGGGCAGAGATTCTCTAGATTTTCCGGAAAACTAAAAGAGTTGAAATGAAAAAAAAAGTACCGTTCACAAAGGAAGAACATAAGCTTTCGAATGAGGTGTATCAGAACCCGATAAAAGGATCCATTATCCCTAAATTCCGGGATTTTCCATAAAATTTCGGAAAACTCCGAAAATCCAGAAAAACCGCCCTGACGAAAACACGTGGTTTATTGGAATGCGCGAGAAAATGTGTATGTAATCCCCCGGAGTGTCTTCGAAACCCTTCAAAGTCCCATTATTCGGAAGGATTCGGTCAAAATACTTTTTATAGACAAAATACAACTAGATTCATAGGGGGGGTCAAAATATCGACCAAAATTTTGCTTTGGCGGGAATTCCCAAAATTCTGGGGGCCCAAAAAAAAAACCAGTGACAAGATATTATAGATGCAGATTTCTCCTTTCAAATGAACTTTGAATCATAAAAAAATATGCATTTTTACCCGAGTAATTAGAAAAATTGTCCATCCGCTCAGAAATTAAAGAGCTGAGAGCGCCTCCCGAGATCCAGGTCAGATGTAAAAAATACGGCGCGCGTTTGTGGCCCGTTATCTCGAAAACCACCAAATTGACGACGAAAACGATAGGGACCATTTTTGTAGGCATTGATCTTATCTTCATTTCTGTCCAAATCCGAAATCTCTAGGTGCCATATTTTGGGAGATATGGACCAAAATAGTTGGGAAAATGGATTTTTGGGCTCTTCAGGGCGATTTTCAGGGTCTTGCGGTCATTCCGCCATATATGAGATTTTGAGAGGTTAATGTACACATCAATACCTACAAATTAAAAAAAAAATGACACCGGCCCGACCTATTCTCAAGGTTGATACCCTTATTTACTGGACTATAATACTATATTATATTCCATATTCCTGTAACACCTTTGGACTTTCACAGCGGGAGAAGAGTAATTTTGGCTTTCACTCTTTTTCTGACCTGACCTGAACCTGACGAGCCGCCACTCGTAGTACTAATGATTAATGCAGTTTTACTCTGCTAGGATTAAAGTGGAGAGATCAATTTTTCATCAAATTCAATATTTTTTAGGGAAAAATTAATTGAGTTTACCTTGCTTTAAATCTAATTTTGTGTTTCGCCCTTTTCTGAATTGAGAGGTCGGTGGTCTGGCGTATGTATTCTTATTTTTTGCTTTGGTGGCTCTCATCCAGATTTTATCTAGTTGTTTGCCTGTTCTACATTCAACATATCCTAAGCATCCATTACACTCGTTTCGAAAATGTTTCTGCACTTAATTTCCTCGAGAAAGTTGGATAAACTGGGTCTCTCACGGCTTATCAGTTTCGTATTTTTAGAATGCTCGCTCCAAATGACTTGTCTGTTAATTATTGTCAGTGTATCTTTTTTTCTTCTGTTGATTTGTATTTGCTGTAATGAATTGTAATTTGTAAATATTTTCTGGTGGATGTTGTTTTATGGTATTGCTTGTATATTTGTTATCAATTCTAGGATTGATGCGCTTCGCTAATGTGTTAGCAAAACGCGCAACAGCTTTAAGTTGAACATAGGTTCAAATATAATGTAGATTTTAACGAAATTAAATTGTTTTATTTCATCGTTTAAAATACTATAGTTTATTACAAAAAACTACTAATTACTAATAACACCGTCCATAAATTTCAATGTCTGCTTACTCTCGCCGGAACCTAAAATCGTCCCCTCCTGTCCTCGCGCATCCCTTGCCCTGTCGGTTTGCCTCGAGTGCCCACCGGGTGGGCTAGCTAGTTTAACAGAGTGTCTTCAATTGAATAGTTCGCAGTGTCGATACGAGTTCTACTGAGTGCGCGAAATAAACGTTTTATTTGAACCTAGTTTTTTGAGCATTAAGTACTGAAATAATGGCTTCTCACCGATCTTACTGCTCTGTTGAGTGTTGTGGTAATATTTAATTTTTTCGATGCCCCAAAGATACTTCAAGGTAATGTATCATACAAATATTTCAATTATACCTATAGGATAAAATGTTTGGAAGTCGTAACGTATAATTTGACTTTGATACTATTTTATATAATAATGTCCGAATTATGTTTCACAGGTGTCAGCAGTGGAAGGAGGCTTTAGGTTTTATTGGAGAACACAAATATGCAAAATTAACACCAGAAGAAGCCTACAATCGCATTCGAGTTTGCAGAGCACATTTTAACGATGAATCATTTACTTCCTCTGGAAAACATTTCTTAAAAATTGCTGTACCCTCAAAGTTACTAACAAAATTGGACGGTAAGATTTTGTCATTTTTTCAAGCATGGATTATTTTTGAAAATTAGTTCTTTTCAGGTAATGAACAAAAAGATGACAGTTTGAGTCCCTCCAAAGTATTGCCTTCTTCTTATTATGTTACGTTATGTTAAATTATGATACGAAGATATGTATTTTTATGCAAACATGTATGTATGTATGTATGTATTCATAAATAAATATTCGTGAAATTTACTGTTTCAACTCTTACTCTGTGGAATCTCATATTTCAACCGCCGTTGCCAGAAGCGCAGATTAATTTGTGCAAATGATATTTTTGTCTCGTTATCGTTGACTTTTAATTTGAGCTTATTTTATTTATAAATGTAAGGGTTCTGATTGAAAATATGAGTTACGTATGTGAAGAAAATAGGTTTTCTTTATTATTTTTTTAATTTAGTACGCTTTGACTGTTGGAAAAATGTCAAACTTTTTAGTCTGTCATTATTAGAATATAGTGTCAACAACAGTAAACTTTTGTTGGAATATATCTTGTGTACAAAGATTAGAATTAATGGAAAAATAAACTTTGAATGTCGTTTCTTTGTTTTCAGGTAAAGTTGTTACAATGGGGTACTATATAATCCATGGTAATCCGACAGCAGGGTGTCCCTGGTTATTTTTGGAAAGGCTTCTTATTAGGAAAGTTATTTTGGACAGCTTGGAGCTTAGATGATTGATATGAATGTTCCAAGTCAACCCTGGATCCAAGTGGACCCCCAAAAATTTAACAGAATCCTGACTTTCCAGGTTTGATGAAGAAGTTTGCAAAGTAAAGTTCCTATTATGTGTCTTGTCGGCATTTAGATTCAATTTGTTAGCCAAAAACCAGTTCTTAATCTGGTCATCTTTATTTTGGGTCCATTGCAGTATAGGGTCTGAGGGGTGGTAACGCATTAACGTAGTGGTGTCGTCTGCAAATAAGATTATAAGCAGAGTGATGACATTAGCGAAGTTAGGCAGGTCATTTATGTAAATGAGGAACAGCAGAGGACCCAGCACAGAGCCCTGTGGAACTCCGAGCTGAATCCTCCGCTTTTTTGATTCCGTATTATTGAAAAAAACATATTGCTCCCTCTCCTCCAGGTAGGACTTGACAAGAGCTACACTGCTATGATGAAAATTGAAGTGAATTAGTTTTTTATAGAGGATTCAGAAAAAAATGCAATCGAACGCTTTTGTCAAATCAAGGAAAGTAGCTACAGCTACAAACTCAATTCAATAAATGCGGATAAATGTGTATTTCAGACGATTGGAGTCAAATGAGGTTACCAATGCTAGAAAAATAAATTTCCAATAATCAATTACCTTCCTGGAACATACAGAAGATGTGTAGAACTCTAGAAGAACTCTATTTGAGCATCCTACAAAAGGTTGAGAATTTAGGGCCTGTTTTCCACAATTCCTTTGCTGCAACGAACAGTATGTAATCATACATTTTGTTACGTATAACGACCTCTTTCATTTATTTTCATAATCACGTACTAATGTAAATGTAAGTACGAAGTTTCACAGCTCCGTCTACCTACGCTAAAAGTTTTAGTTTGATTAAATACGAGTATTTTCCAAAAGTTGAGGATATGGATCAGTGGAAGCACTAATTGAAAAAAGTTTTCAAATAGGAGAAGTAAACGGGTGTGACAGAAGTAGCGGAAGGTGTATGTAGTGAGTGCTGCTAATTTGGAACGCTAAATCTTTTCTTCTCATGCTTTTATTAGCTTTAGCCTGTACCTATGTGGGTTTTTATAGAGGTTAATGCAAAATAGCATCAAAAGCAAAAGCAAAAACAGTGTGGAATCTTCTCGAGAACGGACTCGAACCTGGTAGTGTTTACCAGAAAGCTTAAGCTTTCCCATCTGTGAATTATCGTTTTTGAAGGAATAGATATGGAGAAATAAAGTGAAGTTTCTAGGGACAACTCTCTAAAAGTGTGCAAAAGGCTAGAAAAAAAAATAACCAAGGATGCGAACCAACTATAATGCATGTACACAATAATGGTAAAACCTTTGGAGCAGTAGATTGGACAGAGAGGACAAAAATAGGTGGAATACAGCTGGTTCTGGGTGAAATCCGAAGGTTGGTTTGGGTAGGTATCACAGGAGCTATGAGTTCCTGTCCTAGAGGTGATACTAGATATCATACATTTTCATCTAGTATTACAGCAGCTGAGAGATGGCAAATCCAAATGCTCAGAGGAGAAATATAAAAAACTAAGAGTGAGTAATTAAGTACACCTTTATCTCCAAGACCAAAGTCTCGACACAGGGAATAGAGATTCCTTAAAGAATTGACTTCGTAGCTTCAAGTGTCCATCAGCAATTGGAAAGATGGAACGTTCTAGTCTTCACCAATCCATTCAGGGGACAATTTTACATGTTTCAGTGTATTTTGAGTCGATGATTCCGAACAATTAGGAAGTTAGCAGAAAGCCGTTTATGTCGCGAAATATTTCCATACCTAGGTACCTCTTGCTTCAAAACTTTCGACCAAAATAGTTATTTATGTACCAAGGGTATAAATAGATGTTTATGCCCTGAGGACGACGTCGCCCGTGACATTTCGAAATATTAAATATTTGAAAATTCAGAATCGAAATAAATCAATCTGTTTCCATAGCAACGTGAAAATAGCCCATGGTCTGTTATCACTGTAATGTTGACATGATTGGGTGGAATTGTTCATGTGATAAAAAATGAGGAAATTTGATTGGTTCTTGGAACTGTCAAAAAATTTTCCACATAACAAATGATCAAAATTTATGCCGGGGGGTTTTTTGGGACGATAAATCAACTGCCACAGTCTGTTTTTGTATAAAATCATTTTTTATCCTCCAAATGAAGTCGAGGAATTAACGAAAATCCACTTTTCAAAACTAAATATGTTCATAACTCGACTAATATGATAGATAGAACGTTCTAATCTTCACCAATCAATTCAGGATAATTTTTTACCCATTTCAAAGGATTTCCAGTCGATAATTCCCTGCAATAAGGAAGTTACCACAAACCAGTTTATACTAAATATTTCCATATCTACCCATCGCTTCAAGATTTTTCGACAAAAACATGTTTTCAACCTTGGATATTTATTAGTAACACGCTTCACTGATAATAACAATTCTAGAGGAAACTGTAATAATAATATTTTAGTATTTTCTCCATTCATCTTTCAAGTACCCAGCTTCATTATTTATTTAACGTCAATGGCTTTTCAATGCAACATGCCGTCTCAATAGTTGCAGATAAAGTAAGTTACGCTCATTAAACCAGGTATTTTCGAAAATATTCAAGTGTATGAAATTGTTAATGAACAGGAAAATTGTGCAGTTGAATTTTCCGCCTTCGCAATGAAACTGTTTTATTCAACATTCTCCGGCGTCTATTACTATTTGACAGTAAAATAAACTCCGGCAGCCTCATTATGTCGGTAATGAAATGCAGACTTTCCATTAAACAAACCTTAATTTTAATTATTGTTCCAAATTAAACCACTTTCTGCTAAGCTTGATAATGAAATGAACAATAAGTTCTATATTTATAAAGTAACTAGATGACTAGATTACTCTAGATTAACTTTATTTACGATTTCATGGAAGTAATACAATTTATGAAATCAAACAATTTTATTTTGTTAAATCCACATTATATTTAACCTTAAAGTTGTGACGCGTTTCGCTAACACAGTAGCTTTTTCAAACGAATGAGAAATTTTCAATTTATACAGTGCCTTAATACTAAATTATACGGATATTTAACAATAAAATTATAATCTATTTACAAGGAAATGAAATGAATTTGTCTAAATATGGGATTAACTAAAGTATTTAACAAATTTACCTGGAAACTCATTCACAACAATCTTACAGGAACCTTTCTAGGTAAAAAGGTTTAATAAGGGAGAATTGTTAATATCAAGTTGGTCATTAAGAAGATTATCTGAATATTTGTTTTTATTTATCTCTAGGGCTTCTAAAAGATTTAATTTTAAGGATTTAGGTTCTATATGCAAAATTTCAAAATTTGAATCGAAAGAGTGTTGGTTTGCTAATAAATGATTTGAATAGTTGGAATCTGATTTTTGGTTGTCATAACTACGTTTGTGTTCTGAAATTCTAGTTTTAAAATTCCTAAAAGTTCTACCTATATAAATATTATCACAGTCGTCATTACCACATTTTAATTTATAAACTCCTGATTTATTTAGTTTAGAAGATTTGGATTTGTTGTTAATGAGTTTGGATATTATACCTCCATTCGTTTGAAAAAGCTACTGTGTTAGCGAAACGCGTCACAACTTTAAGGTTAAATATAATGTAGATTAAATAAAATAAAATTGTTTGATTTCATAATTTACTATGGATCTACATCAAGTAAAAGCCTCATCTATTCAATTTTTCAAGTAATACAATTTCTTGATAAGAAACTCACATGGAACCCTCACTTGATAACATAAACTTTTACATATTCCAGTGTATTTTGAGTTGATAATTTCGGGCAATAAGGAAGTTAGCGGAAGCCTTTTTATATTAAATATTTCCATACTTCCCTTGCATCAAAATTTTCGTCAAAAAAAATGTTTTCGACATAAAAAATGCTCAAAATTCTTGTCGGGGGGTTTATTGGGACGATGAATCGACTGCCACAGTCAGTTTTTGTATAAAATCATTTTTTCTCCTCCAAATGGAGTCATGAAATTTTCGACAATTTAAATTATTGTTTAAGATTAAACCACTTCCTGCTAAGCTTGATAATGAAAAAACAGTAAGTTTTATATTTATGAAGTAACTAGATGTCTAGATTACTCTAGATTAATTTAAATTTATGATTTCATGAAAGTAATACAATTTCTTGATGAGAAACTCACATAGAACCTTCACTTGATAACATTTAGCCAAACTATCTCCTAGAATCTATGGAAAATCTTGGATATAAGTGAGGATTGTTAGTCCAATTATGTATCTTTTGCTTAGTGTTCAAATTCTTCACAGAGAAATACCAAAACAAAGCTAACTGGTATACAGAGACAGGTCCTCGATAGGAAAAGTCAACAAAGTAGTGCTGGTCTAGATCCATGCTCTTTTGGGTATGGACGGTTACGAAACTGAAGCATCCCTTGATGGGAAGGGTGCCGCAGTTGATTTTTATTGGACCAGAATTAGCAAATACTAAATACCTGGCAAGCTGGAAGAGTCAGACCTAAAATATACTTAAACAAATCAGCCAATTGGCTTTTGAGAAGCTGAAATATGAATAAGCGGGCAACAATAGACTTTATCCACTACTAGCTGTGAAGTTGACAGTTATTGCTTCTTCTAGCCAACTGAAAAAAGTTGAATTTCTCTATTGGTGGTTAATAATTTTTACTATAATTTACCTAGGTCAATCATGGACAATGGACAAATTCAAATATTTTGAGAAATTGGCGCTCAACCAAAAATGACTGATGTCATAACGAGTACAGGTCCTATTTTTCATCTGGTCGGGCCCTCTTTTCCAATAAAATTCAAAAATTCTCTTGTTAGTTTGGGTTAAAAAATAAAACAATAATTTTTTTTTTAATTTTAAAAAATAAATAAACATTATTATATTCAACAAAATAAATAATGAAAAAAAACAACAATTAATTGTAATTTTTTAAAAAATAAATAATTTTTTTCAACAACACCGAGAACAAAACTTACCTAAACAAAATTTTTAATAGTAAATTAACAAAATAAAAAAAAACCTTTCTTTTTGTGAACAAAAAACAAAGTGAACAATAAATAGTAAATACACAATTAAATGTAATTTTAAAAAATAATTAAAAATTTTTATTTAACAAAACTTAAGCAGTATTTAATAAATTTATTAAATTATATATATTATATATATTTAATAAATCTTGTTTCTAAGGAATAAAAACAATACAAACAATCAATAATGAAAAACCACAGGCAACAACCAATAATTAAGTTGTTCTGAAAGATTTTGTTTATTTTCTGGCTCCTTTTTGAGGAACACATGCATTGCGATTTTTTGTTCCTGCTTTTCATTTTCCCTTAAAAATGCCTTCTTACGCTTTTCACAACCACTTTGATGTTTGTAACTCATCTTCTGTTAACTTCACTTCTTTTCTAAAATTAATGAATGTAATAATAATTAAATGTATTAACTACTTAAAACTTACCTTAAGTTAAATTCTGAATTGAAAGTAAAATTATGCACAATTATTTTACTTTTCACCCAAATGTTTAGCTGCCAAAAACTAGCATCACTCCATCACTTGAAATCTGAACCAAAGATTACATAATAAATATAAGATGTTTCACTCTAGGACGGTTTGATTCAAGTTGATGTCCGAAAAGGACGCCGCTCTCATAACTTATGTTTACGATTCGCTTTTGTTGTCAATAACGAGATCGGTAGATACCAGAACAGTTCGAAGAGCTTATTTCATTTTAAGCTATACAGGGGTAATTAATATATTTAAATTAATAGGATTCTTTATCACAAAGGTTTATTTTTAAATGTTAATTATTTCGAAAAATGTTCGAGATATGAATTTGAAAAGCAGGGCTATTCACTAAGCAAAGTTGTTATGGATAGCAACTGTAAATTGTCGTTATGTTCAAGGTCAGTTGCTAAACGCGAAATTGGTATTCACTATTGAAGTGAAGTCGCTATAAGAGTTGCTATGCATAATGACCAGTGGCTATGAGAAGTCTACTTGCGTCAGACACTTATTGGAATGTTTTCATTTATTTATTGTATTTTCTATATGCATGTGCTGCTTTGCACAATATATGTATCAAAGCTAATACACATGGATGATTTAGGGCCATTGGATGATGAAGAGAATATAAACATTCCAGACCCAATTCAGAGACAAGAAAATGTGAACATTTTAGCTTTAGGTAGTAGAACAAGAAGAACTTTAGTTGACCATTTTAGGTGATTTTTTCTGTTATAGAGAATTATAATTTCTGGTCATTCTTTATAAATCATACTGTACGTGTCTTAATAAGAATCCATCATACCTTTTCAATACAGCTACAAATTTCATTTATTTTGTCTTTAAATTATTTTAATTCGTTTCTCAAAAGGATTTTGATCGTAAACTATATATTTCAATTTAGCTTAATCGAAAAAATAAACAATCACAAAGATATTTGAAGTTTATAATTATTTACTCTGTCAAAGCAAAGAAACGACTAGACCTATTTTGCGCACATTAGAACTATTTTGCGGCGCTGTCACGTCCATTTTCACGTTTGGGTCTTGAAGGTTGTTTCATAACAACAGTTGCCAACCGTGTATTAGAGAATACCAAAATTTCGCAAGTGGTTACTAAAGTCATTATCGAAAGTTGTTAGCAGAGTTGCTATGGTTAACAACTGCGATAACCACTTTACTTACAGAATAGCCCTGAAGGTAAGTAAAAAATAAACTTGAATTTTTAAAATGAATCAATTCACAGTTTTTATCCAGCATCTTGGTAATTTTGTGATACTTATTGATAATCTAGCAGATATTTAACACAAATTCAATTAAATATACTCATTAGCCACCAGAATAATAGGGCCACTAAATCTTAAATTTTTATCTTTAAATAACGCGTATTTTTTGGATTGACAAGTTTGAAACAGTAAAAAGAGAAGCAGCTGCAGGATACCTTTATTAAAATTTTTTATAAATGTTGTAAAATACCAAGTTTGGAGTTTGGTTTATGTGTTAAATTTAATCTATTGTCTTTCAAATCTTTCAATATACATTTGAGAGTAAAATATATACGGACTCTGGTGTAGGAGACTTGCATAATATTTGAAAGGAAATTGATTACATGGATGATGAAAAGAAAATTTAGTAAATTCGTTCAAAAGGAACTGACTTTGGTTAGCTATAGAATTGAATTTTCCGATAAATATATTTTCCATCGCAATAACGTTCTCAACAATGTCCCTTGATGGTACACATAAGCCACTAAATTCATCCTTTTTTGTCGTGTAAGCTTTTAGTTTACAGAAAGAAGTTTCTCTGTTTATTAAATTATCAGCCGAATGGGCAAACTTTAAGCATGTTTCACATGAATGTTGTATTAGACATTTTTTTAACCAATACCCCGTAACATACACTAAATCATTTCCTTCTGGACTTGATAGATTTGGGTAATCTGTTGTAATCACTTTTAAAGGCATATTTTTAGTTTCTGTATGAAAAGTGAATTGTTCTAGGCATTCTTTTGTTAGTTCAGAACCAATACTTGTTTATATAATATCCTTATTATAAAAATAAATCCGTAATTTTGTATTAGCAAATATTACAAAATATTTAGTGTTTAAGCTTTGCTATTAAAACTTCAGCTGGAAGTAATATCGATCAGATACGAAGTAAAACAACGACAAAAAAACAGTTATTCAAATCAACTAGCAATTTATTCCGCATCAATCAAATTTAGTTGCAGAGTGCAATCAATTTGTTCTGCCAAATGTAATTTGTAGCAAATAAAATGTACCTAACAAGAAATATAAGAGCGTTATATTGACGTTTATCTCGAAGAGAATTTCCGACACGTTGAGTGCTAGCAATGGAATAAATTGAGACACACGCTATGAACTCGACCTTATTCCGTTTTTTGTTGGATAAAAAAATTAATTGGTCTTTGGCATTCATTCGTGATAATTTTCGAGCAAGTAGATTATTTGGAACTGTGGATGATGGATGGGTTATCAGCCATATAGTCCTAATTTAGCTGTTGCCTACTAATTTTTCTGATAAGAATCGAAAAAACACGTTGCTGAGTAATATTTTGACAAAAAGCATGATGTTATGCCTCTATATAATAATATTTTTATACTTTTATTTATATATTTATATCAAACATACAGTGTGATAGTCCTCCTTTGTGAGATGAATTGATTGATCAGTGTAGGAAAAGTTGGCCGACTTTTACGAACACTAAACCTAGTATATTTATAGTATTTATAGCTCTATATATATATCTACCGGGGATGGGTAATTTGGTCACCGCTACCTGTGTTAATCCTTTGGTAGCCAGGCACTTCGATAATCCGGCTGGTAATTTCGCCCCCAAACTAAAATATAATTATTTCTGCTTCTTGGAAATTTTTAGGAATAACAGGTAGTTTAGACGGATATAAAACCCTTATTTTATTATAATTTGCAATCATTTGGATTATTACTTAGTTTGAGTACATGTGAAGAGTTGTGAGAAAGCAAATTATGGAGGTGAAAATTATTAAAAGTAATCGTGGCAAGGATTTACTTGTAGTTAACGGTTACAAGTTTAATTTCCACAAAAAACTGAAAACTTCAGAAGAAACTTGTTGGAAATGTACCAACAGAAAATGTAAGGCCTGTATCTATACATTAGGTGTATCAAGTGCAATATTCGTGACTAAAACTTCATCCGAACACTGTCATCTTGCGGACATTTCAACGTTAAATAGGCAAACAGTTTCTGCAGTTTGCAAGAGAAAAGCTGTTGACGATATTTCTGAAAAACCGTCAAAAATTATACGTATGGCATTGAAAGAAAATTTACCAGCGACACTAACAACCAGGGACGTCGAGTACGTTAGGAAGAATATGTATAATATTCGACGTAAGTTTATACCAGCGATTCCGAAAAATATTAACGATGTACATGAAATTTTGAATTCGATTGACGTAAAAACTTCGCGTGATGAACAATTCCTTTTTATTAATTGTGTGTTAAATAATATCATTGTGTTTACGTGTCTTTCAAATCTTGAAGCTCTGGGGAAAACGCAACGAATCTGTCGACAGCACATTTGATTATTGTGCCAAATATTTCACACAATTGTTTACAATTCACGGTTTTTTACACGGACATTACATACCTTTAATGGTATGCCTTCTACCCAATAAAAAATCGGAAACATACGAAAGACTGTTTCTTTTGGTTCAAGATAAGTGCTCCAAAATTAATATTAACTTCGATTTTAAAGAAATAGTGTGTGATTTTGAAATGGCCATACATAAAGCCGTTCGAAAAGTTTGGCCTTCCACCCAAATCATCGGATGCAGATTTCATCTCGCCCAGGCATGGTTCCGGAAAATTAAAACTATCGGTCTAGTTGTGGAATATAACGATGCGAGCAGTGATATTGGTCGGTGGTTGCACTTGACTTTTGGTCTTACTTATTGAGATCCTAATGAAGTGGGTGATTGCGTTGCGTTCGAACTATTCGAAAATAGACCAAATGACATGAGATTGGAGAAGTACGCTGATTATCTAATCGAGAATTATGTTGATGAAGAATCTCCACCGACAATTTGGGCCAATAATTCGTCTAATCTCACGCGAACAACAAACGCTTGCGAAGCTTTTCACAGAACTTTTAACGATTCATTTTACAAAGAACATCCAAATATAATAACATTTCTTGAGAAATTAAATGAATTCCAAATCGAAACTTATATCAAGTTGCAAAGTTGTCATTTGAAACATTATGTAAGAGACCCTAAAATTACAAATCGTCAAAAATTTATTGAAAACCTTATAGAAAAATAAAGATAGAACTCATTTTTTAACATGTATTTTATTTAAATGTGTAAAATTTTGAAATTATCATTTGTGTAAAAATTATTTATATGTTCATGCCATAGAGTTGAAATTAAAACCTTTAAACTATTTTCATGTTTTGATTTTATTTCTTCTTTGAACCGAAAGCATATACCTGATTGCGGGGACGAAATTTCTTGTACGGAATATTATACCTGCCGGTCACGGGGACCAAATTACCTCCTAAATATCTGTGAGGTCATCTTTGGGGACCAAATTACCAACTCCGGTGCCAATACCGATAGTAATCCAGGCACAAGAATTTGTTTAAAAGATAAATTTATTTATTCGTTACTACTATAAGCATCGAAGTTGAAACAGAAATGTATAAGAATTATAATATAATATATAAAAGTTTTCTATCTCATCCATTGAAATTTACCTACAAGAACGTCTTTTGATTCTTTGACGACCGTTTTTTATTTGCCAATGAAAAGGAAAAGACGTTAAAAGGTATCCTACTTTTTTATGTCACAACAAAAGAGTTCGGTTACTTTTGCAATTTACCTTTAGTTGAATACTTTAATTTATTTCGGCATCTATTACCTGTTCTCTCGTTTTCTATCAGTAAATGTGGCAGAAACTTTGCACTTTAAGGCAGTTCAATCAGTGTCAGTGTCAGCGTAAGCACATGAAATGAATGTATCCAGAAGATGTTAAGGAGATTTATTTTATAGTCTTTAGCTCGCATCCTATGGATCAAAAAGTCGACCTAGAAATACCTAAACAGGATAACTTGTAATTACAATGTTTTGAAAATAGTGAACACATCTATGAAATTCATATTAAATATTTTATGTTCGTAGTTGTAGCTTCGTAAACATTAACTGTTTAAACTCAGTTTGCGGCATCTACTTTATTACTGCCGGGAGAACAGAAAACAAAACTTCTTAATTGAATTCTGGATATCTAAGCATATCACTTAAATTATATCTTGTTCGTCCGTTTTCCAGCGGTAAACTTCTGTTAATTCAAATTATACCATGAACCTTTCATCTTAAGAAACTTTTCAATTTGATAACCAATTTCTGGAAGCTTCGCTTCTAAGAATTCGAGATAAAGACATTTTTTTTTCATCGACAACGCGTTAAGTGGGTATTGGTATTGGAACCGTGAGTATTTTTTATCTTTTTCTTGTATCACGGTAGGGAGTTCACAATATCCTTAAAATCAACCACGACACAAAGAGCATAGTGCGGTCAATTTAGACATTTGAAATAAAAAAAGGGTAAAACGTGTCGCGGGACACACGGTAGGAACTTTAGTTCCTTTTAAGCAAAAATTATGTAATACATCTGACGTTATAGATAAACAATTTGCATATTCCTCGGTGGCGAAGTAGTAAGCAAACCAGACTCTCACGCGGTAGACCCGGTTTCGATTCTCCGTGAAGAAGTTTTTTTTTTATTGTTAATTTTATTTTTAAATAATTATTCTGCTTGTTATTAATAACGACAACAGGAAGACGTTTGAAATATTTAGCGGAATATTCATTATTATAGATAATGGTACGGAAGGGAGTCCGACTGGCAACATCTACTTATATCAGCATCGTATATTTAAAAAGGGAAACCGTAGCATTATACAAATTGGACATTCAAGAACTGTACGTTCACCACACAAGTGGAAACATAAAAATGAGTCAATTTGAAGTTATATTACAGTTTATAGAAATTTTTATTTTCTAGATGTTTTCTTAAGTGGGTCGTAGAAAAAATATGCTGTTCGACTGGTGTGGATTGTCCATATCGCACTTGAACGATTCGTCCTCGTGCGATATGGCCATCATATCCACACTAGTTGCACAAACTACTATTTCTATCAAAATATGCCCTTTTACATTTAAAAACAGCCTGCCAAATGTCAGATCAATTTATTCATCCATTTTAAAGTTATCGAATTAAAACATTCAAGTTTTCAAAATTTCAACACCCTGTATTTCGAAAAGTGAATGTGCTAGACCCCTTGATCCTATGTATAAATTCCGAATAAAATAATTTAAATTTCTTCGAAATGAACGAAATGTCAAAAGTGACATTTATACTTCTCGATCAGTTTAAAATATATTTTGCATTTTGGTGAAATTGTTTTTATGCTATTTATTACTTTTCGACGTCTGAACGGTATAATTAAATCACTTACCGACGTGTTAAACTTAGAAACCAGTAAACACAACCTACCCCGACAACCGATGCTGTAAATAAACAAAAAAGATCAATCGCGCAAAAAAATTATGGGAATAATAGTAAAAATTATCCGAACTAATTCAAGTAGATCACCAGCACTGCGAATACCAGCTTTGCATAGAATTTTTGGGCGTACATGAACTGCCGACCAAAAACCATAAATGATTTTCAAAATTTGTCATGTGTTTTTAATGACCCATGAATTGCGGACCAAGTCGAAAGAGAAGGGCTGCATCCTTGTTTTCTATGATAGATTTGAGTGTGTAGTAGTTTGATGTACGTATTTGTGAGGAAGGCTGCATCCTCATTTTCCGTAATAGATTTGAGTGTATAGCAATTTGATGTACGTATTTGTGAGGAAGGCTTAGTCCGCAATTCATGGTTTTTAAAAGAGGGGTCTTCTTGGTTTGGTCCGCAGTTCGAGTACGGAATTATTAAAATCAGGTAATCGGTCCGCAATTCGAGGCCGCCAGAATTTTTATATAGCATCGGTGGTTCAGTGGTAGAGTGCTCGCCTTCCACGCGGGCGGCCCGGGTTCGATTCCCGGCTGAAGCATATCGTCTCGTAAACGAGAGAGAGACTCAGGAGAGAGCACACGCACGCAAGCAAGGCACATAACGAAGCAACGTAACATAACGTAACGTAACGGTCAGATCTTTTGCGTCGCGACCCCCGGTCGCTCAAACATAACCTGACGTAAAGAACTGAAGTTCCAGAAACGCCTAGTTAAAGTACACATAAAACCTCACAAAAAATACAAAGAACTTGAAAATTTAACATTGAGTATTTAAAAGGGTTGTGTGAAAAATTTCACGATGCTAGGAATTCAATTTTCCGGAAAATCGTTGACTAAATTTTGTGTGAGTTATTTTTTCACTCTAATTGTTTAAATAATGAAAATACAGAAAAATGCTTACAACAAAAATTATAGCTGATACATTTATCCACAAATTTTATCTGGAAAGTTTTTCTGTAAATTGGAAAGTTTAGGAGATAAATATAATGTCAGTGCTAGGCAATTCGTAGTTACGCGCGAACGGCCCGGGAGCCAAATTTATTAACCGCTCGACTTAAAAGTTAATAATTTTGGGCTTATAACATTCTGAAAAAATAAATAAACACATGTAAAATGTAGAGAGAGATCTCAGCTTCCAGATAGAAATACTTTCAAATTTGAAAAAGTAAATTTTCTAACCAATTTTCTAATCAAAAAGAAATCATAACTTGAGTTAAACTCAAAATCCTATATCAATAATCATCATACTGATTTATCTGTAAAAGTAAAATACAATTTTTAAAGGAGGCTCGTTTATTTGTGAAAATTGGCATTTGCCATGGGCGTACAATGGTATTTTTACAAAGGGTCAGTTAATTTGTAAAAAATCTTAAGCCGCCCTGAGTTGTAAGCATTCAGTCTTGTCAGCAAAGCAGTGACTTAACTATAATAATATGTTATGTTAAGTGAGTGCTGGTATTTAAATTAAACAGAGAAATGTAATGAACTAAAAGCTAGAGGAGACGTATACTACGCTGCAATTATAATCCCAAAGAAAATTCATATTATGGAAATAAACAAAATATATTCTAGACACGTACTTGTTACACGCGAAGAGCAGCAAGGTAAAACGTTTGATATATATATATATACACTCAACCTTCTTGATAGAGATGGCTTATTTCAACCTGTTGCTGCCACCGACAAATTTTAAAATGAATTTTCATTATATACGAGACATGATTACCTCGGTCAAGCCTTGAAGGTGAATCTCAAGTGGATGTCGAGCTTGGATAAATAATAATTCTATAAGTCGACAAATTTACCTTGGCAGCTCTATATCAGTAGACTTCCTTAGAAAACTTCAGTCTGCTTTAGTTAACTTCGTTATTTTACAGAGACATGGTTGAATTTTGTTTTTATTAAATTGAAACGTATATTCCTTTGAAGAGTCTGCAGCATGTCAACATGGCTGCTAAGACAGAAGAAGAGCTGAAGGGACTCAATTACAGTAATATGTCTTGGCCCAACTAACCATTTTACCGGTGAGATTGTTGTACGTTAGTTAATCCTATATTTAGACACTTTTCGCTTTTTATTTCCATGTAAATAGATGATAAAATTATTGTCAATATCTGTAAAATTCAGTATTAAGGTACTGTATAAATTTAAAATTTTTCATTATACCTCCACTCGTATAAGAGAGAGAGCTACTGTGTTAGCGAAACGCGTCACAACTTTAAGTTGAACATAGGTTTAAATATAATGTAAGTTTTAATAAATTAAGTTCTTTCAATTCATCGAAAATTATTCATAATGTTTACTCATCTCCTTCAATTTACATTACTATTGGGGATCATATTTTAAACGCCTGGCAAAAATTTTGGAACGTCAGCTGGTCAAACCTTGAATAAACCAAATCACCACATCTAGACCTCTTCAATTGGGAAGAAAAAGCTGAGGTGTTATTAGAACTAAAGAGGAACCACCAATTAGTTCAGTTCGAATATTAAACTTGCTTTTGCCAAATATTAACAGTACTATCAAGATTATATTGGTGTTTAAGTTTAAGTAGAACCGCAGTTATGGGTGCTTCCATTTTTCCCACTATAGGCCAAGAGCCGGGGGTGCTATTCTCGAGTCAATTGCGTATACGAAATTTGATGGTCATCGACAATTTGCGTATGACTTGTAGTTGTAGGTATTCTCGAATCGTAGTATACGAAATAAAGCATCCGCCAGTCGTACGAATTCACACGTATGGATACTAGGCATACGAATCTTCTATGCGAATGCGAGTTTTCATAAGGGGCATGCGCATATGGCATCTTATGATCAAAAAGAAGGGGTTAACCTCTATTTTTTGTTATGATTGTGTAAAGTTTGAAATGAAATTTCAAATTGATTTGTTTTTTGTTTGATGTGGGTGGATGACAAGTCAATTTTATGT
>CAJUYH010004104.1:28868-43939 GCA_910591685.1 Galerucella tenella | reverse complement strand
TGCTAAAATTTCTATTCCGCCAGTGGCGTAGAATTTGGGAACAATTAACCTGTCACTTGCCCCAGTCGTACGCCTCTGGTAGTAGCCAGAAACGTTTGTTTATTTTTATTTGGTAGGGTGTACAGTGTCTACACTTTCTGCCAAATATGAAATGAATAGGTAAAACAGTTTTAAAGTACTGAACACAAATAGTTTTTAAATTTTTAAACAAAACACCCTGTAACTAAGTAAGCAGCTACATTTTATTTAGGTGTTTTGGGTTAAATCTTCATAATTTGAAGTCAGGATTCTACTATTAAATTATTTCCAATTAGTAATGAATCACCCTGTATTATCAACCTTTGTGCAAATTTTGAATGAGAGACATCGATATATGGCATCACAATAATAAAAAGAATGTGTTTTTTTTTTAAATTCTTATTTTTCAATTTCTTCGACCCTCTTATCGATTGTCAGCGAATTTTGAATATGGAATATGAAAGCCTATTATATTATCAACCTTTTTGCAAAATTTGAATGAGAGACATTGATATATGGAATCACAGTAATAAAAAGAATGTTGTGATTTTTTTTTGAAAATTCTTATTTTTCAATTTTTTCGACCCTTGTATCGTTTGTCGGCAAATTTTGAATATGGAATACGAAAAACTATTATATTATCAACCTTTGTGCAAAATTTGAATGAGAGACATCGATATATGGCATCACAAAAATAAAAAGAATGTTGTGATTTTTTTTTGAAAATTCTTATTTTTCAATTTTTTCGAATCTCTCATCGATTGTCTGCGAATTTTGAATATGGAATACGAAAGCCTATTATTATCAACCTTTGTGCAAAATTTGAATGAGGGACATCGATATATGGCATCGCAGTAATAAAAAGAATATTGTGATTTTTTTTTGAAAATTCTTTTTTTTTCAATTTTTTCGACCCTTGTATCGTTTGTCGGCAAATTTTGAATATGGAATACGGAAAACTATTATATTATCAACCTTTGTGCGAAATTTGAATGAGAGACATCGATTTATGGCATCACAATAATAAAAAGAATGTTGTGATTTTTTTTTTAAATTCTTATTTTTCAATTTTTTCAATCCTCTTATCGATTGTCAGCGAATTTTGAATATGAAATACGAAAGCCTATTATATTATCAACCTTTGTGCAAAATTTGAATGAGGGACATCGATATATGGCATCACAGTAATTAAAAGGATGTTGTGATTTTTTTTTGAAAATTCTTATTTTTCAATTTTTTCGACCCTTGTATCGTTTGTCGGCGAATTTTAAATAAGGAATACGAAAGCCTATTATATTATCAACCTTTGTGCAAAATTTAAACGCGAGACATTGATATATGGCATCACAGTAATAAAAAGAATGTTGTGATTTTCTTTTGAAAATTCTTATTTTTCAATTTTTTCGACCCTCTTATCGATTGTCAGCGGATTTTGAATATGGAATACGAAAGCCTATTATATTATCAACCTTTGTGCGAAATTTGAATGAGAGACATCGATACATGGCATCACAGTAACAAAAATAATGTTGTGATTTTTTTTTGAAAATTCTTATTTTTCAATTTTTTCGATCCTTGTATCGTTTGTCGGCAAATTTTGAATATGGAATACGAAAAACTATTATATTATCAACCTTTGTGCAGAATTTGAATTAGAGACATCGATATATGGCATCACAATAATAAAAAGAATGTTGTGATTTTTTTTTGAAAATTCTAATTTTTTAATTTTTTCGACCCTCTTATCGATTGTCAGCGAATTTTGAATATGGAATACGAAAAACTATTATATTATCAACCTTTGTGCAAAATTTGAATTAGAGACATCGATATATGGCATCACAGTAATAAAAAGAATGTTGTGATTTTTTTTTGAAAATTCTTATTTTTCAATTTTTTCGACCCTTGTATCGTTTGTCGACGAATTTTAAATAAGGAATACGAAAGCCTATTATATTATCAACCTTTATGCAAAATTTGAATGAGAGACATCGATATATGGCATCACAATAATAAAAATAATCTTCTGTATGTTCCTTGTGGTATATTATTCATTCTTTTTTTTTTTTTTTTTTTTTAATTTCTTGGGAAATTAAACCACAATATTTTTGAATTCTTTATTTCAACGTTTCGGTAGCGTTCCAGCTACCGTTGTCAAGAAAAAATGAGTAGAAATTAATTTTTTTATCCCTAACTGACACAACAGAAAAAATTTGACAACTAGACAATCAAAAATTATTTTGAAGTTTAAGACTGCAAAATTTTGTTATCAAATTTTTATTAAGGTCCATTCATAGTAGATCACATCTGTGGCAAAATGTGAAATGAAACACTTCATTTTATGACATTCCAACGATATGATAGTCTACTAGAAATGGAAATCCAGTGAAGTGCACGTTCCAGGAACGGTTTTTATTGGGATAGCGCGTTTCTTTCGCTTATATTGGAAATGTTGTTAATAAAACGCGTTTCTTAATAGTTTTTTTGTGTATGAATATTTAAGTTTTTTGAAATATGTATACTCAGTTTTGTGTATTGAAATGTGTATCGATTAACAACTATTCAAATATAGCTAGTATATCAGCCGATTGTAGTCAAATTTGGTTACCAATGTTAGAAAGAGAAATTTCCAATAATCAATTACCTGCGTTATCAGGATAGCATCATAAGTTTTTTTCCAGGTTTTTTTATTAAATAAAAAAAAAAAAAAAAAAAAAAAAAAAAAAAAAAAGAATGTTGAAGAATGTTGTGATAATAAAAATAATGTTGTGATTTTTTTTTGAAAATTCTTATTTTCCAATTTTTTCGACCCTTGTATCGTTTGTCGGCGAATTTTAAATAAGGAATACGAAAAACTATTATATTATCAACCTTTGTGGAAAATTTGAATAAGAGACATCGATATATGGCATCACAATAATAAAAAGAATGTTGTGATTTTTTTTGGAAAATTCTTATTTTTCAATTTTTTCGACCTTCTTATCGATTGTCAGCGAATTTTGAATATGGAATACGAAAGCCTATTATATTATCAACCTTTGTGCAAAATTTGAATGAGAGACATCGATATATGGCATCACAATAATAAAAAGAACGTGATTTTTTTTGAAAATTCTTATTTTTTATTTTAATGAGAGACATCGATATATGGCATCACAGTAATAGAAAGAATGTTGTGATTTTATTTTGAAAATTCTTATTTTTCAATTTTTTCGACCCTTGTATCGTTTGTCGGCGAATTTTGAATATAGAATACGAAAGACTATTACTGGCCTTCCCTATCTCCTGACATGAATCCCATAGAACATGCTTGGGACATGCTCGCCAGGGTAGTGGCAGCACGTAGAAATCCACCCAGGAGTGTACAAGAGCTTGTTCATGCGGCCCAAGAAGAATGGCGAAATATTCCTCGACAGAATATCAATAATTTGGTAAACAGCATGGGCAAGCGACTTCAAGCTTGCATAAATTCTAGAGGTGGAAATACTCTTTATTAAAAGTTCTCATGCAGGTTCTCACTTAACCTTTTCTTCAAAAAGAATCAATTTGTATTTAATTCATTTAATTTCTAAGAATACTTTTTATGTTTAAAGCAAGTTTATTATTGGATAATAAAAATGTTTGACAAATATACACGTTTTTTTTATTGGAACTAATTATTTGATTAATCTCTGATCCATTTATAATGAACACATTTTTTTTTCCGGAGATTTAGGGTGATGCAAAACTTTTGAATCTATGTGTATATTATGTATATATTTCACATAATTTCATCATATACAGTACAAATCACTTTTAATTCTTAATTGTTTTGAATTTTATGCACACCCTTCAATAACAGAATATATATTATTTGTGAGGGTAAACTTGTATTACGTGAATAATAAAAACTTCAAATGCAATAAATAACGAGACATGAAAACAAATTATCAATTCATTTGGTTTATATTAATTTTTTTTGTTTTGTTTCAGCTGTGGATTTGGATTTGTGTGCGACCAAGGTTCAAGATGCCTTTGTTATCGCTGTCGAAGAGCAAGCCAGAGAGCGTTTGGAAAAGCTATCCGCTCTCAAACGTGTCACCCCCGTCGACATGACCCAGCTATCCCAACAGGTAAAAAATTATTTCATTCTCAGTTAAGGTTTATCGTAAATCAGAAAAACTTAAGTTAGAAGTGGTAGGTCATCTTACCCATTCATCATTAAAAATTCATCAATATTAGAAACATATTTGTCCTCCTACCCCTGTAGGCAATACACACTTTGCTCTCTAGGGAGGAAATAGTATATTACACACCGAGGTGGGAAGAGTTCCATTACTGTCGAGAGGTTAGCTATTAACTCGAGACAGGAATGAAACTTTCTACCGAGGTTTGTATACTGTTACGCGAGCTGCTGCATTAATGTGCTCAATTAGTGCCCCCAGTGAAATTCCCATATGATACGACTATGGCTCCTCCGCCCTATTTTCCAGAATGATCTGGAATACGTAACATCTAGAAAAACCCGGCGCATCCACCAGAACTTCGAGTTCGAGAGTTCTCTAGAACTACATACGTGCGAGTATAAATAGGCGACGAGTATCGCAGCGGAGTTAGTTAGTCAGTTAGTGTTGATACTGAAAGAAAGCAATCGCGCCTCGATAAAGTGACTCTCATATAAATTATAGTTAGTGTGTGTTTAGTGTGATATATAAATTATTAAATGAGGACTGTATTCGAATATAAATCTGTAAATATAAATAAATTTTAAATGTAAACTAGAATAAACGTTACATTGGTGTCAGATGTGGGGTAATATAAATAAATAATTACTTAAAAATGGCTAAGAGACTATGTGACCTGAAAGTGACGGAACTAAAAGCAGAATTAGAAAATCGCGAGTTGGAAACATCCGGTAAGAAGAGTGAATTAGTTGAAAGACTGATGGAAAACGTATTGCGAGGGTTGTCCTGGAAGACATGCTTAGTGTACCTTGATGACATCATAGTCGTGGGAAGGACATTCGATGAATATCGAAAGAATTTGGAAGCTGTCTTCAAAGGGTTGCAAGCTGCCCAACTGATGCTCAACCCCAAGAAATGTCAAATATTTCAAAACAAAGTCAATTATCTAGGCCATGTAGTCAGCAAGGATGGTGTAGCTGTAGACGAAAAAAGAGCTGCTACCGTACGAAAATGGCCAAGACCCACCGACAAGCACCAAGTTAGAAGCTTCCTTGGGCTCTGTACATACTACAGGCGATTTATAAAGAAGTTTGCAGATATCGCTAAACCCTTGACACGACTTACAGAGGAAGCAAGGGAGTTTCGCTGGGACGAAGACTGTCAAACTTCGTTCGAAACCTTAAAAAAACACTTGACTACTGCACCTATACTCGGCTATCCACTACCAGAGGGAGAATTTATACTAGATACTGACGCTAGCAATGTTGGAATTGGAGGAGTGCTATCACAGGTTCAAGGAGGACAAGAGAAAGTTCTGGGATATTTTAGTAAAGTTCTTTCCAAACCAGAACAAAACTACTGCGTCACAAGAAGAGAGCTCCTAGCAGTAGTGAAGTCCGTGGAACACTTCTATCAGTATCTGTATGGGAAGAAATTTGTGATTAGAACCGATCATGCCGCACTTAAGTGGCTTATGCAATTTAAGAACCCTGAAGGTCAAATCGCCAGATGGATCGAGCGGCTCCAAGAATATAATTTCACCATTGAGCATAGAGCTGGAATAAGCCACAGAAATACAGACTCACTCTCTAGAAGACCATGGCCAGCAGAGTGCTCTCACTGCACCAAAACAGAAGCTAAGGAAGCTGCCATTCGAAGAACCTATTTTATTCACAACCATCATATCCCGATCAAAATAAATAAATCTTTGTTTCGTTCTGAACACACCTAAAATATTATATTTGACAACTACTGTCACCAATATAAATAAATGTCAGATAAAGTCGGATATGGCTAAAGTCTATATAGAAAGGACAAGGAGTAATCATGGAGCTAGTATTAAGAGGAGTCGCTACGCCTGTCATAAAAGTGGTATCGGTTTCGCCATTTTGCTACCACTTCTCTGTCAACTTGACATTAGTATTGTTTTGAAGTTGTGAATTGGGTATTTTTGGATTTTCTTTATGTTAGTGTCGTTTTTTTCTATTTTATTAATTGAACAATAATGGTTTCTTGTGCTTCACGAAGTTGTACAAGTAGAGACAGTGTAAATACGAAAAAATCATCAGGAACAACATATCATAGGTTAGTAAACAATCGAGACAGGATTGTACTGGAATATATTTCTTTGTTCTTCAATAAGTTTAATTTAACTTCATATTATATTTAATGTTTGTAGATTTCTTAGAACTCCATCAATAAGAGATATTATGTGGTTGAAATTTGTGAAAAGAGGTTCTTGGTTCTGCCGTCGACGCCATATTGCTAACACCACAGTGTCACTCATGTGATACCACTTTCCTATTATAAGATAGTCGACTGTGTCATTTCCTCTTAATATTAGCTCCAGGGGAGTAATAAATCATTCATTTAAGTAGATCTTACAATTTGATCTTACAATTTGTTCCCAAGAAATAACACAACACCTCAATTGGAGGGTTGTAAATGATCCTCATGGCTCAGATCACCTACCTTTAATATATCATTATGAATCACCAAAACAACCTTCTCATTGCCAAAATGTAAAACATAACTTCTGGATACCAAAAAATGCTAACTGGAAAAATTACAAAGAATCACTAGAAAAAATTACACCTGCTACGTGCTACAACAAATTTGTGGATAATATTAATATGGCAGCTGAGAAGTCCATACCAAAGAAAAAGACAAACTCAAACCCCCGAAGAAATCACAACCCTAAGATATGGTGGAATACAATCTGTGAAGAGGCAGCAAAAAACAGAAAAGAGGCATATATAAAATACAAAAATAACCCAAATGCCCAAAATCTTATAGAATATAAAAGATTAGAAGCAGTAGCGAAAAAAACATTCAAATACACCAAAAAACAACAGTGGACCAAATACTGTGAAAGTCTAAACTCCTTAACACCAATAAAGGAAGTGTGGCAAAAGGTAAATTCATATAAAAACAGAAAACAGCAAAATAAATTACCTATAGATGATAAAGCAGAATGGATCTATGAATTTCATTGTAAAATTTCACCCCCATGGGTTAAAGATAACAAAACAAGTCCAATGATAACTACTTGTCGCAAAAATTGTCAACACTTATTAAATGACATAAACATGTGGGAACTCGAAAGAGCCTTGAAACAAACAAATAACTCTCCAGGGAAAGACAATATTACCTATCAGATGCTATATAATTTACCACCAGAACACAAAAAATCCCTTCTGAAAATCTATAACCTTATCTGGACAAAACAACATAGGATTCCAAATAGCTGGAAAGAATATGTGGTATTGCCAATATTAAAGCCAGGAAAACCCCCACACCAATCAAACTCATACCGACCAATTTCTCTAGCTTCATGTATCTTTAAGACTTTTGAGAGACTCATCAAAAACAGGTTGGAACAGTGGCTAGAATCAGAAAATATTCTCCCAATAAGCCAATATGGATTCCGGAAAGATAGGTCCACACTAGAAGCTTTGACAATGTTTGTCACTGACGTTCAGACAGGTTTCACAAATAAAGAAACAACAGTAGCAGCTTTCATGGATATCTCTGCAGCTTTCGACAATGTTAATCTTGACATACTAACCCACAAACTGGCTAATATTGGCATCCCTATAGAACTAGCAGCATTCTTGATATCCTTGTATTTAGAAAGAACCACATACATCAAAATAAACCAAGACTTAAATTCGCCTCGTCTAACTCAATCGCAGATAGGACTTCCACAAGGGAGTATATTAAGTCCACTTCTTCACGTTCTATATACCTTAGATATTGAACCTATAGTAAGAAATACAAATATTATCCAATTCGCAGATGACATACTACTCTACTCTACACACAAAAATCTAAATATTACTTTGGACAACCTCAGCTCTGATTTTTATAACATTAAGGAATGGATGTCCTCAAACAATTTTGTGTTATCTCAACAAAAGTCAGAAGTATGTATTTTCTCCAAAAAGAGAAACATCCCCCAAGGGCAAATTCAACTAGGACCATATCACCTTCCCATCAAAACAACAGTTAAATATCTGGGTGTCTACCTGGACCGAAAATTACTTTGGAAAGATTGCATCCACAACATTATAAAAAAAGCTCAAAATTCAATAAATATCATCCAAGCCTTCTGTCGCACTAAATGGGGAGCAGACCCTAACATCGCGCTCCTATTTTACAGAACAATGACGAGGTCAATTTTCGACTACAGTAGTAACCTTTACGGAATAGCAGCCGAATCACATCTACAAAAAATAGAAATTCAAAAAAATCGATGTCTTAGAATATGTCTTGGCTATTTAAAATCAACACCAGTACATGTCATGGAAGCAGAGGCAATAGAGCCTCCACTATCCCTCCGAAGAAAAAAAATCAGCGATATTTTCATAACTAAACTATACGCTAGACGTGCCAACACCATTCAATCCATATACAACCTTTCAATATTAGTTCTTACACACCCATACTGGCAACACAAAAAAACTCCACTAACTGTGGACAGCTATATACATATCACCAAGTACCAAGACATTGTATACTCCTCCATCACTCTACCATACTATGCAGAGCAACATTACCTTTTATTCTCTACTAAAATTAAAACAAGTTACTTAAATCCAAACGGAAACTTCTTAGAGCAAATCAACCATTTCTGGCCAGAATACAAATATATATATACAGATGGTTCCAAGACAAACAAAGGATGCGGATGCGCTTTCTATGATGCTAGCACTTCCCATACGTCTCTAAAGCGATTCCCAAAGGAAACATCAATCTATACACTTGAAAATTACGCTGTGCTGTTCGCCCTGAGGTATGTTTCATCAACCAACATAAGTAAAATAGTAATTTTTACAGACAGTAAAAGTCTCGTAGACAGGTTACAAAATATTCATTGCTCTCCAAATTTATCCCATATAGAACTAGAAATACTAAAAGAACATCATAATATCATACAACAAAACAAAAATACCGTAGTGGCCTGGATAAAGGGTCACTCGGGTATAAAAGGAAATGAAATTGCGGACAGATTAGCAAAATCGGCCATTACTACAGGAGAACCAATAACAATAAAATCCGTACCACATACTGACCTTAGGTGTGAATATAGGAACAGACTGCTACTCGAATGGCAAAGAGTTTATGAAAGCAGCATTCATGGACTGAACTACAAAAGATGCCAAACCAAGATCCCACGAAGTAGATGGTTCAATGGAATACCACATAGAGAATTTATTGTCACTATAAATAGGATAAGATCAGGACATGCTATGACACCAATATATAAAGACAGAATAGGTATAACTGAAAATCCAGCTTGCACTTGTGGTGTACTTGGTGATTTAACCCATGTAATACTAGAATGCTCAGAACAACAAGCAAATATAAACACCTTTTACGAGGAACTAATAAATCTTGAAGTTAAACTACCTATATGTGTAAATCAAATCATATTTAACAACAAAAATGTTCTATATTCTCTTTATAATCACCTGAAAAGGTGCAAAATGAAACTGTAAAACCCTACTAACACAAAAAATTTGTAAGCAATTCTGCGACTAAACATCTTGTAAGTGCGTCGACGAAAAAATAGAATTAAAAAATATATATATATATAAAAAATGAAAAAAAATAAAATAAAAAAAAATTAATAAAAAAAAAATAAAAAAAAAAAAAAAAGAAATAAATGATATAAATAAATAGATGCACAAATACTAACAACATATAAACATATTTTTTCTTTAACACACTAACAAAATTGTTTACAAGATAACTTTGTTAAATAACTCGTCAAATTAATCTGGCTAATTGGTCTCTGCCAAAGCCACCCAACTACTCAAAAAAAAAAAAAAAAAAGTAGATTTCATAGACGTACCAAAATATATTTTAAGAGGGTATACCGTAAGGTACATTTTGTATTGAACGAATGAGTTGCAGCTATGCTAAAGAATATACGATTTAGGTCAGAGGTAATGGGATGTACTAATTTTAATAAAAAAAAGTCGTGGACAAAGTATAGTATTCTACTCGCAATTTATGGCCAATATTCACTCGGGTGACGTCACCCAGCGTAAATAATGGCTATCATAAATTGCTTGTTTAATAATATACTATTATCAATGTGTTAAATAGAGGTGTGTAATATGACACTTTCCAACCTTTGATGACGTTAGTAATGACAGCGTTACATATATGGTTGTGAATAACGGTATATTACACACCGAGGTGGGAAGAGTTTCATTACTGTCGAGAGATTAGTTGGTTAACCGAGACGCGCGCATTAGTTGTTAAAGATAATTTAACAATTATTATTATAATCATAAAAACTCCAATATATTACAGAGTAATAGGTCAGGAATAAAATAAGACAGTATACAGAGTGAGGCTTTTGACATCTGTCGACTGAGATAATAGTGATAATAGTACTGTAGAGAGCGATCAGTTGAATTTTATATTGTGCAGAGTCCCAGTACTGGAATAGGAAACCTAATTCAACCAAACCTACTCCAACCAAACCTTCTTCACCCATTTTGTGTCAATTTTTGCAGAAAACTGTAAAATTACTGTAGAATATATTTTTTCTACGAAGGGCGGAAAATTGAATTTTCCACACACATTTTAGTGTGGAAAATTAAATTTTCCCGCACCATGTGGAAATAATTTTCCGCACCGTGTGGAAACAAAGAGCAACAGATCAAAAATTACAGCCATTCAACAAGCAACTAGCATCTGCTATAAATTTAAGTAATGCAAATAATTGTACTTTTACAATAAATTATAAAATATAAATAATTAGGTATTAGATTTTGACATGTAATTATTATTGTTAATAATATTTTACTTTATGTTTACTTTATCAATTTATCAATAATTTAATAAAATATGTTTCTAAATAAACTATAAGCACTTATAATCAGATAAAAATATCTTAACTTTTGATTAGTTCTGTTGACTTTCCTCACGCTCGTCGAAAAACTATTGTACCTAACACTTGCTGAAAATGTTTTTCCGCACTCGGCTGCTTCACCGAACTCCGCTACGCGTCGTTACTCTCACTCGTGAGAAAAGTTGAATTCTCCTTCTCCCCACTTGTTGCACAATATACTATTCTGTAAGTTTTAGTCAGAGCACAGGAACAAAACTTTTTTTTGGTATTCAATTATAGTATTTTTTAATGGAAAAAAAAAAAAATGGTGCGTAACCTTAAAATACGAAGAGAAGAAACTATTAGAAATAAGATTGTCCTGACAATCTAACAACATCGCAATTATAATATGACGTTTTAAGACAGATAATTGGTTAATTTATCAGGAATGGCGAGGAAAATGATTGAAGAAGGTATACAGTGATGGAAAGATTGAGAAACTTCCACTTTTATTGCCAATAGCAAAGTAACAAGACGTTTGTGCCAGCAACAGAGCTAGGTTTAGTGATCCCGAGGGTATCCAAAATAATTTAGTACAAGTGTTTATCTCGAAACGAAAAGTATCTGTTTTAAAGTTTTAAAGGGGTTTTTTACACTATCAGGCAACTTTACACCGTATCTTCCACTAAGAAGTCTGTAAATTGTTGATTTTTGTCATATTGGCACACGTAGAAACTATACTTCTAGCAGTACTTAATGGTGATTGAGGCACAAGTGCATCGTGTACGTTTAGTACTGTAGCATCGGAATATCACGTCATAGGTAACTAGATGTCAGCAGATAATTGAATATTAAAAAACAAATTTAAAATTTCTCGAGAACTATCAGAGTTAGATATAGGCAACCCTAATACCAACTGAAAAGTAATAAATTCCCACGTTTAACAGACCCAACAGATACAGGGTGTTCCATTTAAATTAAGCCAGAAATTTATGTATTAAATGGTTAGTTATACTGTCATATTAAAAACACCCTGTATATGATAGCATACCAGTAAATATTGGAAACAGCATGTTAAAAGCTTCTAGTGAGATGGTGTGAAGCAAATGTGGCTATTCGTTTTTATTTTGAAGTTATTGTATTTTTTAGGAGGGTCTACAAATTATGTAAAATCGATTTATCCTGGAAACTGAACTAGATAGGTATAGGGAAATGTTAATGAGCTTACATTATTTTTAATAGTACAATTCAAAAATGTGATAAAATACATTGTGTTCCATTTAAAGGAACCTAACTTTGATACGGCACGCTTTTTTGGAGCACCCTGTATATTCCAAAATATTTTTAAATTATATTCCTAAGTAACCTACTTAATTCTACGTCTAATTTTTTCTAATTTTATTTGCCGTTAAGACGCCAGAGAATAGTTCGTTCATAGTGCCCCACCCTGTATAAGACTGGCAAGCAGCTCTGGTCAAATCTAAAAATTTGCTACATTCTTTGTAACGATCATATCTATTAATAAAAATACTTTATCTACAACTGTCATGTAACGGGTACGATTTGACACTATTTTTAGTGTCATAATGACGTATATTACCGCACTAGTGCGTTTTTGATTACATTACCGCACTACATAGAGAATCTAGAAACATATTAATACCAGAATTAAATATTTAAAATAACACTGGAAGCTGCATTTTCAATTTCCGAAAGGAGATTTTCTTCGCTTGAACTCATTTTTATAGATTTTTGTTCATTCAACTTTGAAAATTTGATGACATAACTAATTTATTTTTTTTCCACATCCTTGTTTGTCTTTGTTGCTATGGTCACAAAATATGATACACAGTACCTTATGTTTGCAGTCAATATTATTCAAAATACGTTGGATTGAAATTTTTTTCAAATTTTATATCATAGGTACTGTTAATAATACTAATAAACAGTTGTAGATAAAATTTTGTACGTAACACGTGTGATAGGAATTATTAACGCACTTATGTGATTACACGACTCGGCCTACGGCCTCGTCGTGCAAACTTCACATGCGTGCGATAATAATGTCCATATCCCACTAATTACGTAAATAACTATTTCCGCACTCAATTCGGCCATTGATTAAAAATTTTAATCAATGATTCGGCGCAATTTTTCACCTACACTAATTATTAATTGTTTTTTTCGCAAAATTATTGTTTAAACAAAATGAATATTACAATATCATTAATTCGTTTTTTTATAAATTGATTTACGTTAGGTAGGAGAAGAATTAATTTTACAGAATTGTAATCGGTTAATTTGACCCGTTTTGGCCACTTTGATGGCAAGCGTTATGCCCTCTCCCTCGTACGGACAACGAAAGAAACCTGCGGCGCGATCTTAAGGGGAATCTATCGGCAGCGATTTGACAAAATATCGAAGTATTTTTGGCAAAGAATTTTGAAGTAATGGATGTATTGAAAATTAAGAAAAAAATATATTATGTAGATTAATGTTGAACTTAGAGTTCTCGTCGAATAAAAACTTTGAAATGCTAACCAAATTTTGTTGAAAAAAATACGAGTCATGAGGTAATTACACATATTTAGCAAAGTTTGAGCCCTTGTAAAGAATTAAATATGGATTAAATGGAAAAACTAATTAATAAGAAGTCTAATTTGAAGCTTTATGAATACTATATAAAAATCTCAGAATCCTCAAATTACTTATGACCGTACAATTCCTTATTGAAATTCGGTTGCTACCACTAAAATATCGGATAAAAATCCATATCTCGCTTTTGTATCCTTCTATGACTGACATTGTCTCTCTGCTTCGGTAGTCGCGTGCCGTTCCATTGTTGATACAACGCTCGCCTGTCTCGGCGGTCTCCCAGTTCAGTATTGACGAAGCTTATAGAGTAGTACGTGAACCAAAATCCGCTTGGACCGCTTGGCTACCTACATGTTGCGGAGCTTTCATATTTCTAATAAAATTTTCGTTGTGAACTTAGACGGACGTAGGGAAACAAAGCATAATTGTGCAAGGTAGAATTTGGTAGATGCCCCTTAATTACACAACAAATCACCATTAAAAAGTGTTCCCGGGATGACACTACGATTTCAACAAGCGATTTTCTCTTTATTTCCTCCGTAGCATGTGATAACAAAAAAGGGAAATCTTTCACATTTTAAGAGTCAGCTTAATACAGATTGGTTTCCCTATTTTATTGCACATCATGAAAAAATATTCCGACTCTATACTGTAGATACAATTCTTTATTTTCCTAACTTTCAATAGAAATAAAAAGAAATGGATATACCTACTTATAGTTATTTTACACAGGGGTAATATAACAAGACCTCATTTACGAGCGAAGATTGATGTTCTGAATAAAACCGGAGAACTTAAGCTCGAGATGAGCTTTATTCTTTTTAAATCCTTCCAAACTGAAAAATTTATTCAAATTAATGATTGATGATCGAGTTATATGGGATAAGATTATTTCCCTAATCATTTAATTACCATGAAAATAAAAATAACAAAAATTGAAGGTACAATGTTATTAGTATACTATAATAATGTACATACAGATTTCGAAAGAGTTTAATAATTAAAAATTATTGAAATTATTTTTTTAAATTTAATTAATCGAATATCAATAATGGATTCTTATAGCAAGTGTTCGAAATGTGCTCCGTCTACTTCCTGACAGTAATACATCCTATTAGTAAACTCTTATCGTACTCGTACGAATGTGTCAGCTGAAATTGCATTGCATTCTTCAATAATTCTTTCTTTCAAAACGCCAATACTATCTGGTGCCGTAGTATAAACCTTGGATTTCAAGTACCCCCATAGAAAAAAATCTAATGGTGTCAGATCTGGTAACGTCTTACTGCACCATAATAATGTGCAGGAGCTCCATCTTGTTGAAATGTTATTTCCAGATGGCCGAATTCATCTGGATTATCTTCCGGAATTTCAAGGATTAACGGCTCAATTGCATTTTGTAAAACAGGACCAACAATGTGGCTTCCCAAAATACCTTCCCAAAATTG
>CAJUYH010004104.1:0-28768 GCA_910591685.1 Galerucella tenella | reverse complement strand
AAAACAGGACCAACAATGTGGCTTCCCAAAATACCTTCCCAAAATTGGGTATGTTGTTCACGAAAGGTGTGAGGATTTGCGTCACTCCAATACCTTACATTTTGTGTATTCACATTTCCGTTGAGGCAAAAAGTACTTTCGTCACTAAAACAAATTGTTTGCGTGTAATGTGGGTTTTGACTAATTTTATTTGTCAAACATTCACAGAATTCGAGTCTTCTGTCGGGGTCGTCATCCGAAAGGTGGTGCACCATTTTTTACTTGTATAAATGAAATTTATTTTCAGCCAACACTCTCTGTACTGTAATTTTACTTACTTCACAGATAGACGCAACTTTAGTTGAAGAGAAAGTAGGGTTTACTACCATATCAGCAACTATATCAATTTTTTTATCATCACTAAATGTTGGTCGACCAGATCGTTTGGCATCTTGAACACTACCTGTTGCTTCAAACTTGTGAAGAAGCTCCCTCAAATAAGTTCTCGAGATAGGGCGATCTGGGTATCTCTCATTGAATAAACGTTCCGCTTCATGGAGATTCTTCCTAGATTCACCAATTATTAATATAGCTGCTACTTTGTCAGCTTGAGTACGTACCATTTTGCCTATGTAAACTCTTAACGTCTCGTTAAACAATAATAAAATTAAATATTCAAGCTATTCAGAAAAACTTTGCAAAGCAACAAATACTATTAAATTAATTATTAATTTTTGACAACTAACCAGAGGCGGACTGGAAAATCTTCAATATTTAAATGTGAAATAATAATTTTGGTATTCATTTAATTTATCCGTCAAAATTAGTTTAAACCCAAACAAATATGGCTATGTAGCCAATGTCAATGCCTTTCAAACTTGATATCACTTGTCATAACGAGATATCACTTGCCATAAGGTCCTATTTAAAATTATTGGCCAGAGTGGCACTGTGACGTCATCTATTACTATTACGTCACCTGTTACCATTCGTAGAGAAGTTTACAACACTTAATTTTCACCCTCCAAATTTTATTAATGTTAGTGTAACCGTACAAAAGATACAATGGGGGGAGGGGACTTTTGAATAGCACTGTATACACCATGGTGTTGAAGACATTTATAAGCCTCGCACCTTATTCCGTGTCTTGGTGCTCGGTCAATAATAATAGTCTCCACCACCTTGGTGTATATATAATATACTATTACATTGCAGTTGTAAAATAATCATTACTATTGGGCATTGTATTTTCGCTTTTCGAATAAACGAACGATACTGAGATATTGTTATCGGAATTAATCAAGCTATTCACGTTATAAGAAGCTTCCGCACTTTTTGGAACAGCCTGTACATTTTTATGTGAGTATAAGTGATTTACAGGATATAAACATAGTTTTCCAAAGGAAAATTTAAAAATGTAGATACGGGGTATGTGATTTGGAAAAACATAGCTTTGATGTGTTACTTTTTTGGAACTTCCTGTATATTCACAAATATTTTCAAACATAGTTCTCATCGACCCACACACCTCTACTTACTTATATAAGAACATATTTCAGAATTTCTTCACTTTGAGATTTAAAGTCCGTGCTAATGGTACACACCCTGTACATATATGAAATACAATGTGAAATTAATCTCAATGTTTCTATTTCTTTCATTCCATACAAAAACTGACCATAAATGCGAAATGTTCAAAAGCTTTGGGTGACATTTGACATTAGCCACTACTCGAAATTTATGATGAAGTTTCACTTCGAGTCAAAAGGGAATCAGGTTACACTTTACCATAGACACTTTACACTTCCTCAATAATTTATTGAATAAAGCAAGACCCCAGAATCAGCTTAAGTTGGGAGGCGCCACCTGATTTAGCACACTCAGTCATAGACGCACTCTGAGGTATTGCTTTTGTTAAGGGGCGTATCATATTTTTATATTTATATTTACTTCAATTCTCACAAATGCATAAAATTATTGGAAAAGATAAAGTGGGAAGTTGTTAGAATTTTGTTTGGTTTAACAATATTGAAGTTGTCGATTGAAATTAAGAAGCGTTTTTAAATGCATTTGAAAATAATGGAATAAATTACATTTGATTAGTGCGTCCAGACCTAAATACTGCGAAAATAATTAACTAATTAAAGTGTATAAGATTGAATATTGAATAGATGAGGCTTTTACTTGATGTAGATCCTTACTAAATGATGAAATGAAACAAAAAGCAGTTAATAATAATTACGATCTAAATTTAATAGACAATATTATGAATAAAAAAGATACTAAAACGTACTCTAGAACAAGAACTTTTTTCTGATAAGAACAAAAATAATCAATTTCAAAAGAAACATACTTTGGAATACCATCCTTGAAAATGAAAAAAAATTTAGAAACTTTAGACTCGAATATTTGCTTTAAAACCGATAACAATTTATCCAAATTCATTAAAAACAACAAATCTAAATTTTCAAAATTAAACAAATCAGAAGTTTATAAATTGAAATGTGGTAATGATAACTGTGATAAAATTTATATAGGTAGAACTTTTAGGAATTTTAAAACTAGAGTTTTAGAGCACAAACAGCTATTACAACAAAAAATCAGAAAATTTTGAAATTTTGCATATTGAAGCTGAATTCCTAAACTTAAATCTTTTAGAAGCTTTTGAGATAAATAAAAATAAATATTCAAATAATCCTGTTAATGACCAAATAGGTATCAACAATTCTCCCTTGTTAAATCTTTTTATCTAGAAAGATTCCGGTAAGATTGTTGTAAGATTCTTTCGCGATGCTATTTTATTGTATCTTTTACTACTACTTTTCACTTCAACATTGTGATTTTCTTCATTTTATTTGCACTGAAACAGTAAAATTTGTAGGTGATCTTAAAATTTCACCATAAAAACTACATAAAAAATATTCTGAATAATTAGAAACATATTTTGTTAGAAATGTGGCACAAAATACTATTGAAACCCCTTTGACAATATATATCGTTACGTTTATGTACCTATTCCCTTTAGAAGTTTAGAAATAGTCTCTTGAGATGTCAGACAGATCCCTTCGACACCATTGTTTCATTTAAGTCTATGTGTTTACTTTGGTTGTACGTGAACAACAGCCGTTTATTGTCAAACATTAAGGCCCGGTTGTAGATGCATAGTTCAACTGTGGTTCTGCGTTGAACCGAGTTTATAAATTTTTGTTGTAAGTACGTCAGTCACTACTGATCTGTGGTTCAAATAGAAGTTCACGTGAACGGTCCTCGAAGGGCGTTCAAAGGCGGTTCAAGAGGGTTTTGGCATTTGACGTTGAGTTGTTAACCTCAAAAAGTGAGGTTGAATATCTGATAATTCATTATTGCAATCAAAATGAACGAATTATAAGAAGAATCAACCGACGATGAAGATGTTTTACAAATTTTGAATGGTTTTTTACATCCTAGAAGACCGCAAACCTTTAGAAATAGACCCAGTCATTTTGAAATATGGTCTGATATCGAATTTAAATGTAGATTTCGATTAGAAAAATGAGCTGTGAGATTTGTAATCGATGTAGTTAAAATCGCAATGTTGAATCAAATTCAACAGCGCGGTTAAAAATCGTATTCTGAACCACCCGATGTAAAAAAATTATTGAGAGCGCAATATTACATCGTAGCTAACTTCACTAATATTATGTTGTGTAGTAGAATTTTCCTAATTTTCAAGTTATTCGTCCGATTATGTAAAGCAAGAGGTGAAGGAACCAGAAGGAAGAAGACTTTTTTAGAGGAACTATTTATTTATCATTTTTATTTAAAAAAATGGATGGCGTTTGCATTTCCTGGATTTTTTAAATGTGGCTCTAAGTATAAAATTAATTTTTTTATATAGCCTGTTCATTTTGACTCATTTCATGAAAATTTACAATTCAACTTATAACAAACAGTGTCAAAACATCTCGTAACATCTCTCGATCTTGAAGATTTACAGCGCTGTTACCGCTAACATTTTTGTATAGAATAAGGCCATAAGGATATTAAAATATTCTCTTCTTTCGAACTGAAATTTGTTGATCGTTTTTTATTTGCTTTCTCCATTAATTTTCCACACAAAATACAACAACCACCACCTTTTTGTTTACAACCACATACACCTAATATACAAAATTGATTTATATCTACAATATGCTTTATAGGAAATTACCGATGGTAATTCTCAATCATAAAATACTTCAACCTAGAATCGTAACTCCTATGTTGTCAGCAGTGACTACTGTTTTAACTGCCATCTGAAGTTTGGCCGCAGGAACTAAAAAATTCAGCGGGAATTTTAAATATCAAGTTGATGGAGAATTTTATCTTTTTAAAAAATAAATCGACTGTTTACCTAAAGAACACAAAATTCAGCTGCTTATAAAAATATATAAATTATAACTGATAATATTTCGCCAAATCTTGCATCAGAGCTGAACATACGAGAATATTTGGCAAACTTTTGTTGATGCAAGATTTGGTGAAATACTATCAGTTATAATTTATATGTTTTCATAAAAGCTGCACTTTGTATTCTTTTGGTAAAAAGTCAATTTATTTCTAAAAAGCTTGTGCAGCAGAGTAAGAGTTAAAGCAACATAATGCAACATTTTTGCAGAAGGTAAAGTTTGCAATAAGTATATAATTTGTGTGTCTAGGAAAAAGTATATGGTGAACGACGAATACTTTAAAGAAAAAGACTTTGGGTAATTATTTATTTATTTAGTGATAATAACAACATTTTTAACACACATACCTATACATAACACACAACATACTACCTAACTAGTTTATTTCCCAATATTCTGCTATTTTCATTCCTAAAATATAAGTATTTTGTATTATTTTTTCATCCATGTGGCCTGGCATCTAGTTCTAAACAATTCAACAAGGAGGGTCACGTATGAAGTACCTATATTCATTTCTATAGTGTCTTCTTCTTTGAAAGCGTTTTTTTAGAACAAAATTTGATATAGCTGCTTTCATTATTGGATCAACAAATGTTGAATCCTTGTTAGTATTCATGAATTTTGGAAATTTCATATCATCTCCTCTTGAAATAGTATTAGGTTACTTTTTTACACCATAAAAGGAGAATCCTAATATTAAAATAATTACCTGGAATGAATAAAGTGAGAACAGCTTTTCTTTTCAGCCTCTTTTTCCTGGTACTTTACAGTCATCTCTAAAGTGTCTAACACAAACACGGGAATTTTGGTATGTTTGTTTTGAAGGCATGTAGTGTAACTTCACATTATTAATATTTCTCAGCCAGGAGTCAAATACATCAGGTTCACGTTTTAAAAACCGATGTTAAGCACTCGTTTTGGGTCCGTTGAACTATAGGGAAACACGAATTTTTGACTGATTTTGCGAAAAATCGATAGTACTCACCTATTTTGAGAATAATCCGTCAAAAAATTTGCGGGTTATACATATTTTGCTGAGAAAAATCCAAAAAAAGATTTTTTTTCGCCACTTGAGCCATAACTTTTGGGCTAGTTATTGTATACAAACCACAGTTTAAATGAATTGCACTGTACGGAAAAGTGATCAACAACATGTTTTCTCGCTAATTATAACAACATTTCAGTTAGTTTCTTCATAATATTGTTTAAATTACCACTTTTATAAATATATATTTGACAGGCTACAAATTTGTATGAAAACAATTAAATCAAATGACAAATGACATAGAAGCTCTAGCGCAATATGTAACATGGTTGCCAGCTGTAAACGATTACTTGAGAATCATGATATTTTTAAAATATTAATTAATTATTGCATTCGAATTTCATCTTAGAAAGTATTGGATGAGAGGGATGAATGCATTGTAATGCACATCAATCTATTCAAGAAGAGGAAAAAAAATATAATAATTGGATTCACCCTTCCCCTTCTAGAATAACTTAATGTGGATTACAAATAATTGGAGGCATTTGCCTTCCCCTCAAGATATTCAAGAAGGGAATATAATAATTGGATTCACCCTTCCCCTTCTTGAATAACTTAATGTGGATTACAAAGTATTGGATATCTTTTGAGGGCAAGGCGAATGCCTTGCCCTCAAAAGATATTCCAGAAGGGGAAAGGAATATAATAATTGGATTCACCCTTCCCCTTCTAGAATAATGTTATTCTAGAAGGGGAAGGGTGAATCCAATTATTATATTCCCTTCCCCTTCTGGAATAACTTGATGTGGATTACAAAGTATTGGATATTTTTTGAGGGGAAGGCTGAATACAATGATTATATATTTTTTGTTTCCCCTTCTTCAAATACGCAATATAATGATATCATCATATATAAAATGTGTTTATAATTTCATTTATGTTCTTGGGTTTGTCTTGAATGAATCTTACTAAAAATATAGTCTGATACAATATTTAATTTCTTATCTTAATAGTCATGTAGCATGATTGTCGAGTAGTCGATTACAGCTGGCAACCACGCTACAAAGTATTGTATGTTTTGTAGGTTGCATATCTGTGTATGCGATTATTATTAAAATTATTTATATCCAAACTGGTTGCCTGTCAAATATATATTTATAAAAGTGGTAATTTAAACAATATTATGAAGAATCTAACTGGATTTTTTTCATAGATAGCGAGAACACATGTTGTTGATCACTTTCATGTACAGAGCAATACATTTAAACTGTTTTTTGTATGAAATATCATGCCAAAAAGTAATGGCTCAAGTGGCGAAAAAAAATCTTTTTTTGGATTTTTCTTTGTAAATTGTGTATAACCCGCAAATTTTTTGACGGATTATTCTCAAAATAGGTGAGTACTATCGATTTTTCGCAAAATCAGTCAAAAATTCGTGTTTCCCTATAGTTCAACGGACCCCTCGTTTTGTCTCAGCAAACCGGAACACAACAAAGTTTTTCACTTGGTTTGTTTATTTTAATTTTTTGGAATACTCAAACCATAAGCTTGATGGAGACTTTAATCACCAAATAACTACTATTCGGTGGTTTACTACAGCAGATTTGACGTGAAAGCACGGATTCTAAAACTGCAGTAGCAGTCTATGTTTGGCACCATTTCTTGGAGTATTGATACGTTGCTTCACGCCTTCTCCTTGATTTTTCTGGCAGCCGTAACAGACAAGCGATATTTGCTGACTCTTCTTTGTCAATTTGACTGTTATGCGAATCATCAATAATTCCAATGTATCTTAATTTTTGATAATAAACTGTCAGCATGAGGTTGTTGATATAACAATGCTTTCGACGCTTTTGAAACCGGTCGAAACTGTCCATAATTGCATGCGAACAGTTAGGAACAGTATCGAATTGAATTAATAAAAATCAAATAAAAAATTTGGGAGTCGGACACTTCGACCACGGACCTGTTTTGTGCACCTATCAGTTATCAGTTGGACCACGACCGCTCTTCGAGCGGATTAAGGTTGTTAGGAATTAAAACAATCAATTATTTATTATTGAGGTGAATTATGATGAGACATAATTTTTACAAAATCTTTTTGTGATAAAAGGCCATTTCTATATTCTGCTATATTCTGCTTTAATAAAATCATTTTTTTCTGTGTTGAACTTTTTTTAGTTTTTTGGTGGAACATTTTGCGGAATTTATTTTAGTACATGTTTCTGCTTGCAAGTTTATCAAAATATTTGCAAAATTGAACAAACTTGGGAGAGAACTATGAAAATTAGAATTAAAATGAGAATGAAATGATTCACACATGTTTGTGGTCCTGTACATACTATCTGTAGTACAAGCCCTCATACTTGGGGGAAAATTACTTTCTTCATCGATATAAGTTTCCACGATATAATCGCAAAATTTCGATATACTCGGATTACTGGGCATTATTAAATAAATTTCTTCAGAAAAAAAGTTTTTTACTTCATGAGGGTCTAAAAGTCCAAAAAATAATTCAAGAAAATTGTCTATTTCTCAGTTTTTGTTCCTATATTAAGTGACTAAGCACAAATTCTTAATTTTACGATACCACGATTGGCACAAATGGAATCTACATCCTATAATTTTCAAATTCGGCCACATTATTGAACAAGCGTTATATGAGCTGCCTGTTCAAAAGCAACAATGACTATTTAAGGTTTAAATATCAGATCCAAAGTTTCACATTTTTCATTTAACATATGAAATAATCTTAAATAACTTGAGCTGTTCTTGTTTGGTAATAAGTAAAACGCAACAGGTATATAATAGCCATTTTTTAAAGCATGAACAGTAAATAATTGAAGAAAAAATCTAGTACAAAACTGAAATGTTCCATCGATATATATTGTACTCACAGAGCGGAGAAAAGGCTTAACTTGACCTTTTTCAAATAAGGATTAATGCAGGTACTCGTGGTCCAACTGACCGGTCTCCATGAATTCTGCGGAGAGAAGAAAAAATCTTATACACTCCACAGGATGTGAAGCTTACTAGCTTGAGGGTTTGGTCACCAAACCCGAAAGCTGTAAGCTATTTTTTGCAAGATCGCTTGCTACTTCCACTCCAATTAGTTCCATACCAAGTGAAGCTCCGTTCATTTCCAATAACATAGACCAAGAAGTACTTCACAAATAAAGTATAATGCTTTTTATTTTCAATAATTATGCTTCAAACTGTTCTATCAATTTTAATATGCATTAATTTCTAGTTAGATTGAGTTTTTTTATATGTTGCTATATGGTTTTACGTTATATTTACTCACTCATTGCCTTTGGTCGTATTTACAACCTACTGCTATGGTATCCATGTTGGTAAAATAAAAAAAATACCGATGGTGCAGAAATAACTATTTTTCTCCAAATGACATTAAAAGCGGCCTTGGCAGGCTTAGAAGTTGTACTTTTAATGCCTAGGCAGAAAAAATCCACTTTTACTGCCTAGGCAGAAAAAGTTCGTTGCTAGGCAACCTTCCAAGTGATAATTTAAATCAAACTGGTTATTAAAATTGACAATGACATAAAGAAAACTCAAAATGATGCTGATGATAAAAAACTGGTTTTATTGCATTAAAACTACAAACTACAACACGAAATTTTTATTTATTAGATATATTTATGGTGAATTGTGAACAATTATTTAATACAATTGAACTCTGTCCACTTCCCTCCTTTCCAGTAAAATTAACAACTTTAGTATCCACACTTGATACTCCGGAAACGCCAGAAAATATTTTATTGCTGATGTTCGACTTATTGGCTAGCGAGTCCTCAATGTAGCCCTCCGCGACAGCGGAAGACTTCCATCCTCCATGTTTCTTCAACATTATTATGTCCCCACCAGAATGCACCAGCAACGTGGCCGAAGTTCTGCGAAAGCAGTGCCCGATGTACTCTTTCGCATGGGATAGTCCCAGAAAAGTAGCAATTTCTTCTGGCATTATACCGAATTTGTGAATGCCAATGAATTGATGATGTGCTTTACCGTTCGCATACTTATAGAAGACACGCCAATTATTTAAATTCGAGGGTCTGGAGACTGCATATTTTCTGTAAACGCTTAAATATTCCGTTACTACAAAAGATCTTGATCTTTTGGTCTTAGTATTTGGTAGCATAATTAGCAATTTGTCGCCCATATCATATATATCATTTGTTTTCATTTGCAAAAGCTCATCACATCTGCAAGCCCCAGCGACTTTCCAATATATTCCTACCTTCCTACACAAATACAGTTCATCTGGGGCATCTGATAAAAATTTCTCGATTTCTTCTCTTTGAAAAACTCGGGATTTTTTTGCATGGAAACCGTCTGACTGGCGTTTCAAAAAAGCCCGTAGCTTCAGGTATTTTGCCAAATCATTGTTATTTTTTATGTTCAGGGTAGCTTTCAACATCGAATAGGTAGACCATAACGTTGAAGGCTTCATTTTCTTTGAAAGATCGGAAAAATAGACAATCAGCACATTTTCAGAGAAAGATCCTATATTTTTCTTCTGTCTATATTCCATGAATCTGCTGTATGTGAGTTCATATACAGTTCTTGATTTTTCCGGTAAAAGGTTAAATTCCACATCTCGCGCCTGATCTCTTATCTCAGGTGGTGTTAATTGCATCAGTTCATCCTCACTTTGCAGTAAATCCATTTCTAGCATGACAACTTTTCAAAATTGACAATGACATAGTAAACAGTAAACAAACATATTCAACAAACGTCATCAGCGGTAAACATAGTAAAGCAGGGCCCTGTTACCTTTGATAAAATAATTTAGTTATTTGGATATTGATAATGAAATGCAATTTAAATATGAAAAAGTCGATTTTGCGTGGAATTGGAACAAATTTGAAGAAAAAATTATATGTTTCAGACGGCAGAAAAGCAGATTTAATGCCTTGGCTGGTTTCATATGAAACACCAGCCGCGGCATTAAATCTTGTGCTTTTATGCCTAGTAAAACAAATAACTATTGTTTTTATTTGCTTCAGCTAAATCAAGTATCATCATCAAGCGAAGAACTGAACGGTTTTATAAGAAGCACCCCTTTATACGTAACTTCTTTGACCGCCACCGAAAGTATAAACAACAACACCACCGGAAGCAGAGGCCAAGGAGGAGGAAGCGTTTTAAGTACCACTACGACCGTTGTGGCCTGTAACAAAGACGTCGCCTCCACATCTAAACAATTTTTACCCAACGGTAAAGATCTTGGTGATTTGCTTACCGACAACGCAAATATAATATCCAATGATATTCGAACCAAACAGGTATGTAGAAAAATATAGTCCCATTGTTTAAATTACCGACAAATACTCAGAGTTTGTTTTTACATCTATAATTTCTGATGAATTTGGAATATTTCTCAGAAATGGTACAAAAATTTTAAAATTAAATAAATACACAATAAGTCTTTCATTTGATATTCTAAGGGTCAGTTCTATCACCTCCGGTTAAGAGTTCTAGTTATGGTTAACAAGATCTGACAAGAGGTTTGCCGTTCTATGACCGCTTGCTTCTTTATAACTTATAACCATAGGTTAAAGTTCTTTGACCAAAGGATAAAGTAACAGGCACCCTGAGTTCTTGTTAAAACTGTGACCACTGGTTAACCTGATTTTAATTTGCAGTCTTGACAATTCCGAATAAATATATTTCAGTCACCACACATCTTCATTTATGTTTAATTGACTACTGTCCATATTATTACAATTAACACCTTTCTTGTAATATTTCCATATTTTACCCGTATAAAATTGGTCTTGATTATTTAAAAAAAATATAGTACCTACATACCTACATTTACATACAGTATATTAGTTTGGAGTCATTATATTTGATTCATTGAAATGTAATATTATCCTCAAAGCGATAATACCTCCCGGTCAAAATTTATGTTTCTGATTAAATGCATTATGTACCAGTAGTTTCTATGTGTACTAAGAAATAACATGTGTTAAAAATTTCGCATAATCAAATGTCGTGTACTGTGTATAGTCTAGAGCGTATTTGTTGACAATAACGATAACAGCAAAGTTTAAGGTGAGATATAAAATAAGTTAAGTATAATTCTCGAATAGAACGCAACAATCCACTTATTGAGAATTAATAGATATATTTTCCCGATTATATCAATAGATCGTCTCCGTAATCAGAAAAACCCTTTAGATACAAAACGGAGGCACAAAAAAAAGTTTATAAAACAGCGCAGGATTATTTGAGTGGGAACAAAATATGCAAACACTTCAAATATTTGTTTTTAAAATAATTCACCGGTCAACGAAATAGTTATTTAATGTACCAAGGGTATAAATAGATGTTTAAGCCCTGAGGGCGACGTCTTACGAAGCCGAGGGCTTCTGGCCCGAGGGTTTGTAAGTCGCCCGAGGGTATACACATCTGTTTATGCCTGCGGTACATACAAACTTTTATTTCATACTAGTTCGTTATTGCAATCCAATCTCAATACAAATCAGTGTTTTAAAAAATCCGGTTTGAATTAATAGGTGAATGTTGACAAACGTAAATGTCATAATATCACAATAAATTTTATATGTGTCAAAGTAAAGTTAGAAGTCAAAATGAACGAAGATTTTGGAATTTCTGACTATTGAAAATGCAAAGAAAGCAGCTGTAAATCTGTTGCCAAAAAAGTCTAAAGAAGCTTACGACATGGTTATTAAATAAGTTGAACAAAAAATTATTTCACTTTATGCCCGCGCGGGCCATAAAGTGAAAGTTATGCCCGCACGGGCATAAAGTACGACATTAGATAGTTGGTAACTAAGCAATAAAAACACAATAATGAACTAGTATGACATAAAAAATATTTTTCCTCCTACCCCTATAGAAAGTACACATTTTTCTCCCTCAAATCAGGGAGGAAACTCATACTTTTCCTAACCCTCATTTCAAGTAAGTTGTAAACGATGAAACTTGTGAATTCATTATATTCATATTGTTTCCATAATTTCTAGAACATCCTGTATATCTTGTTTTTTGGTAAAAATCAAACATTAATGTTACTTCAACGTAGTTCTTCAATACAAATTTCAACTTCAGGAATCTTCGATATACGTTTTTTGAGTTCAGAATAAGAAAAAAGCATAGTATGCTGTGGCTCACTGATTGACTCACGGCGATTGACTTTTGAGGTGCAAAGTCGCTACATTCATTAAACTTAGTTGAATTTTTGAAAAATGGAGAGCGATTTAAGTGATTTTGAATTTCCAAATACACTACCTAATATTAAGGAACAAGCTAACATAGCGTCATTAACCTTACTACCACAAAAATCTAAAGACAGGTATGAAAAACAATATGCACAATAGGTATAAGCAATGGGCTGAAGACAACAAGATACATAAATATTCAGAGAATGTTTTACTGACATATTTTTCACTACAAGGAAAATCATTAAATCTTCAACATTTTGGTCTAAATATTCAATGCTACGCACAATGATACAAATGAAGGACAATGTCGATATTAAATATCCAAAGTTGATTGCATTTCTAAAACGTCAAAATGCCGGATACAAACCAAATAAAGCTAAAACTTTTACTTGAGAAGAAATAAATACATTCTTAAGGGAAGCCCCCGATGATGTTTTTTTATCAATGAAGGTAAGAAATGAAATCTCATGCAAATAATTTAATTCTTGATATAAAATATTCATAGGTAGTCCTTGTTATTGGAATTTCTGGAGCATGTCGATGTGATGAGCTTATTAAAATGACTATGGATGATATTGAAGAGAAAGACAATCTTTTAGTCATAAATATCCACACTTCAAAAACGTATAAACAACGAACTTTCGTTATCAATACTACAACTGGTAACGGCCCAAATTTTGTTCAAATCGTTAAAAAGTATATGTGTCTACGTCCTAAAACTGAGCATAAACGATTGTTGGTATGTTTTAAAGCAGGCAAATGTATAAATCAAGTGGTTGGCAAAAATAGTATATCCAAAATACCACAAAAAATTGCAGAATATCTCAATTTTCCAAATGCCAAACATTACACAGGGCACAGTTCCAGAAGAACTTCAGCAACTCTGTTAGTAAACGCTGGTGGGGATATTTTAGCTCTAAAACAGCATGGCGGTTGGAAATCAACCAATATCGCTGAAGGTTATGTAGAACAATCTTACACAAAAAAAGAAAAATTTCTGATCAAATTATGGGAAATAATGTAGAACCTGAACTTGATCAAAATCAGAATCAGCAAATCACTTTTAGAAGTTACCACCATTACAATGTGCTAAGCGAAAATATTTCAAATACTAAAGCTCCTGTTCAAACCCTATCTTCTTCCAATGGTGTTCATATAAATGCTGCTCAAAACTGCACATTCAATATTAACATAAATAATTCTAAGATATAGTTAAACAATACTATGTAGGTACTTAATTGTATAACATATATTGATAAAATTGTTTAATAAATAATTCTTATGTTCTTAATTATATTCGTTACCTATTTGTGTCGTAAATAAATTTTCAAAAAAAGGTGGTTAGGAGGTAAAATCATCTGTATCACATGGTAGTAAAGTGCCGTTTCCTCCCTTGGATGTTTACTGCCCTCCGCTTTGCGTCGGGCAGTAAACTACATCCTGCGGGAGGAAAAGTGGCACTTTTCTCCCTAGTAATACAAACAGCTATTTCATATTGACTTCCAACTTTGACACTTATAAAAATTATTGTGATTTTATGACACTAGCAACGATACTGTCCACTATGATAAAATGGCAATGTTATTAATTCAAACCGGATTTTTCAAAATACTGACTTTTATCGAGATTAAATTGCAATAACGAACATAAAAGTTTGTACGTACTGCGGGCATAAATAAATGTGTATACCCTCGGGCGACTTACAAACCCTCGGGCCAGAGGCCCTCAGGGCATAAACATGTATTTATACCCTTGGTACATAAATAACTATTTAAACTCACACTGATGAATATATCAAAATATGACTAGTAGCAAAAGTGTGTCAATAATCATATTATGTTTTTTAGAATGAGCTCCTGAAAGCGCGAGAAAGTCCACCTCAGAATAGAAAATTAACAGATCGAAGGAGCTCTTCTCCGTTTCAGAATGGAAGGACTGAGTTACTGCTAGCTGCAGAAGACAATAATAAAGTAAAAACAACAGCCATCGTAGAAAGCAATAATAATAAATTGGGCGTTGATATAGAAAACAGGTGAGTGATAAAATACTTCACAATTATTAAATATAAATGAACTTGTTTATAATAATTAAAATTTGATAATTTATCAGAAATATTCCACTGAATTGGAAATATTTATTGAAGAAAATTTGATAACAAAATTTATGATGATAATAAAAATATTCAATGAATGTAGTACAATATTATAAATAATTCGAAAAGTACGTGATATTTTCACATAATTAAAAATACATTTATTATACATTTAAATTTCATTCCACCACAGGGAAATATATTAATTTCTATGATTTACTTCTGACGTTGCAAATTATATTTGAGAATCTGGTTGAGTGATATACACTGTGGGCCAAAATAAAGGAGTACATTTTTTAATTGAAAATATTTTTTTTTCGGGCGATTTATTTTCTTTTTGCATTGCTAATAATCTATAGTCTGTACAGAAAGTACGAGGAGTAATAAATCATTCATTTAAGTAGATTTCATAGACGTACCAAAATATATTTTAAGAGGGTATACCGTAAGGTACATTTTGTATTGAACGAATGAGTTGCAGCTATGCTAAAGAATATACGATTTAGGTCAGAGGTAACGGGATGTACTAATTTTAATAAAAAAAAGTGATAGAGGTACATAAATTTTAGTAAGTTTGATAAAGAAAGGCAACACAGTTTATTCATAATAGAAAACAAACTAATCTGTAACAATAATTATTTTATATATTTTTGTATATATGTGTGTATAAATGCTGGATATACAGTTTCCAAATCTTGGCAAGATGAAAACATTAAAAGCGGAAGGCAGGCATTCGTGGAAGGTTTGTCGTTAGGTTTGCAGCCACCATCTGGAAAAGGAAAAAGATTGTCCATGTTGGAAGTTATTTCAAAACGCACGGGGGACTATCACGAAGATATGAATGGGGATGTCTTCGAGGAATGGTTTGTTCAAATGTTGGATCTGATTCCAAAAGGGGCTGTTATTGTTATGGACAACGCAAGTTACCATTCACGGTTACGAGAAGCATTGCCCACAAGTCGTTGGCGTAAAGCAGAGCTTTTGGAGTGGCTTATTTCGAAAAATGTTATAAGTTTCCAAAAGATCCACTAAGGAAAGAACTTTACAGAATTGCAAAAATGAACAAGAATAAATACAAAACCTACATTGTAGAAGAAATGGCTTCTTCTCGTGGTATATCAGTTCTTCGACTTCCCCCTTATCATTGTGAACTTAATCCCATAGAATTGATATGGGCTCAGGTAAAGGGGGAAGTTGGAAAAAAAAATACTACTTTTAAAATAAACGATGTTGTGAAATTGTTTGAGAGTGCTGTAAGTCATGTTAGTAAGGAAAATTGGACAAACTGTATCGAGCATGTTATCAAAGTAGAGGCAAATATGTGGAAAATTGACAATATTTGTGATGATTTAATCGACCCTATTATTATTAATGTCAACAACGATTCTTCCTCTTCCGAGTCGGATATAGAATAAAATGTAAGTAATAAATGTATTCCAATAATTATTTCTTTTCATTTTTTATTATATTATATATAAAACGTATTTTTTCCCAAAATACACACCACTGCATTGCGTTATTGCTTATCTGCTAATCCTTTAACAATGAAGAAACCCTAAACTTTGCTACAACTGAAACAAATACGGGGTCGATCTACCTGGTTTTTAGATTTACGGAAGAAATGTAATTTAAAGTAAGAGATATATCAAAAATTTCATGGTGCTCCCTGTAAAGGTTTTGCATACTTAATTAGGGTTTATTACTCCTCGTACTTTCTGTACAGACTATAACATGTCCTCAACATAACTGTAAATTTGGAAGCAAAAATAATGTACAGGGTCGGACTTATAAAAAAAATTATATAACAGTGCATTTGAGCTCGTTGCAAATGAAAACTGTTTTAGCTAAAAATCTACTAATATGCTTTTTCGATAGAAGAAATATCCAGAACACTTCAGTAAAAAGGCAATTTTCCGAAATTACCGGATTCGCGAAATACCATTTTTTTATTAAATAACATTTTAACAAATAACACATTTATGAAAGCAGTTTAGTAACTTTAAAAATTATGAATGTGGCCACCATTATTGTTTACCACTTCTTGAAGTCGTCTGCGCCACAAATTGATACCCCCCCATATTGCACCCTGTTCAAAATTGTTCCAAACAAACTGCATTCTTTCTTTGAGCTGCTCGATTATTTCGAATTGTTGTCCCTCATACAAATTTTGTTCGAAAATTCCCCAAATTAAATATTCAACCGGATTTAATTCTGGGCTGTTAGGTGGCCACATTTTTTTTTCAGCTACACTTCGAGGATAGAAGGTAATGAGGTCCTCACGCGATTCCTGTGGGGGGAAGGTGGAGCGCGTAAGAGGGGATACTCTAAGAATTATACATTATCTTTTAGTATCACCCTTTATGTCGGGTTCATTACCTACACACATTTCACAAGCATTTTTGTATTAACAGTTAATAGACACTTAACATCTAGCATATAAAAAAATCTTTTCCTATTTTTTTTTTAAATTTACCGATGCCAACAACTACACTACAACCCTGTCTGGTATTATTTATCCATTTCTCATCTCCTTTCTTGGTGGAATCAGGTGGAATCTGTAATACAGGTTTGCTTACGCATTTTCTCTCTGTCCTACTCATACAATCTCCGTAAGCGATTTTAAAAATAATATCATCAATTGTGAGTTAATTATAAAAGTCACAACATTGGCGCAATGTTTTAAAATGTTCTATTTTTCAAGACGAATAAGTTGGTATCAAAATATCCGCATTTGAGTGGTCTTTTATTTCCCATAAGATGGAAGCATAGTCCTTTAAGGAAAAGTTGTCGTATTCCTGACGTTCTGTGCGATTGACAAATGCATTCACGTGCAAAAAAAGAAGAACGAATTAGTTTATCTTTAATCTTTATCTATATTCTACTTTTGTATTAGCAGCCACGCGGAGTAGTGATTATTTTAAGAACTGTTTTATACGATGTCAATATTAAGGGAATCACCTATAATTTGTTCAATAAACCTAACACCATCTTCAGAAAAACGATATTTTAATCTAAATTCTCCGTCACCATAAAGAGTAAATGGATCTTCCCTCTCCTTAAACGATTTCTTATTCCGTCTATTTTCCATATTAATTATTTCATTCACGCCTCTACAGCTCTCAAAAACATTTTTCTCGCGTGCTGAACAACAACAACAAACGTCAATTTCTTTTAGGTTATAACACAGTTAAACAAGGGTAGGGGTCGGTATAACTTTGGGTCACTACTTATACCATACTTATACTGAGTATAACATATTCTCAAGTTATACCGAGTTTATTGGTAGTCAAAGATCATTTAAAATATTCATCGTACGTTCTTAAAAAAAACTGAAATGACGAAACGGTTGAACTGTGAAGAAGTTTCCGTTTGCATAGGACAACATCAAGTTATGAGTATCATTTATTCTATAATGATGGGAATGAATATTGCTTCTTAATTATATACCAATGTCAAGTTATTCAACAACGATGATTACAGTGAAAACTGTTTGAATTTAAGTCTAATTAACAGGAAAAATATATACAGGAGCAGTCATTATTGTTTTGACTGATTGCAAGGAAGAGGTTAGAAAGTTATAAACTTAAAATTTCACTACAAAAATCATTAAATATCCAATAATTCAAAAAGGGAATCAGTCAATTCCAAGATCAATAATCGAAATTGAAGAAAATGTTTGATATCTGGGGATCATAATGAGCAATAGGCTGAATTGGTATAGGTAGGTCATGATTGGTGAGGTGCCTGAACGGCCTATTCCGTTGGGACCTTTCCCTTTCCAGATTCATTTTGTTTCGAATTAAACCACATATTGCGGGGTTAGAAATATCTCGATTCAACCTAACTTGTCTGAGTACAAATGTGCATACCTACAAAAAAATGACAGCAATTTAAGGTTATCAAATACAAATAGAATTTTTCAAATATTTCAATAGTTGTTTGATATATCATATTGAAAGTCGACAAGTAGCTTCAATTGATAGTTTGGCCAAGCTTGTCAAACAAGACTGGCTTATTGTAGGACGTAGATAGTTTTTAATCAATTCAAATTTTGAAAAACTCCTCTCACAAAAAGCTACGGACTGAAGACGTTACAACGATAACCAGAGGACTAGAAACCCTAATAAATGTTAGCAAGACCAGGAAAGACAACCACCATTTGTTCCTGGAGAAGGTATCGTCTGTGGAAGTTCATCGCTTGCGTAGGAAGAGGTATTCGGTAATGAAGAATGGGAAAGTTATTTTCGTAATTTTAGCGTCTACTGTCAATCCTTTTCGCACACAATCATTCCTAGGATTGGTCTGTCCAATAAAAGCAGGCCAGGGTCTCAATTTTAAAGAAAGCGATAACTTTTTGACCCCGAGAGTGGGTAAGAGATCGATCATTTTCATGTTTCTTTTCATTGCCTTAATTATTTCGCGGTTGCGAAAATGCAAGGTGGCGCCATCTACCATAGATGCCTGGAGGCCTAAACATAGAAATTGGTGTATTTTCAGGGTCACTCATCCCAGATTTTGGGCTAGAAGCGTCAGTTTTTAAGCTTCAGAAAACTGCGAACTTTTCAAGCACCATTTTTGCAAAAAATATTGGTGTAAAGAAAAAAATTGTGGGGACAACTTTTGCAGGTAATGAACAGCTCTTCATTTTTTGTCTAAGCAAAAATTCTCTAGGGATCGTAGTTCGGGAGATATCGGTGGAAAACGGAAAACGGGATCACTATAGAGCCATTTTCCGACCCTCCCACAAATTTCAGGCACCTGACATTTTGGGGGTTCAATGTACCTACTATTACCTGCAAATTAAAAAAAATTCTTGCTGGACCAGATGCCCATGTTGACGGTATTTTTCGCCTTCATTCACTGGACTATTAATAATATCGTGTTTGATATGTACTGAAAACTGCAAATGACAATATTGATATATTTTTGGGCAAGAACTGAAAGTCGAAAAACTCAAATTTAACTAAAATTTTTAGCAAATTAATAAAAAAATATGTTTCCTCAATATCATTATTTGTTTGCTTATCTCGAAACATTTTTGAATATTCACGGTCGGTATATTGCCCTTGAATACATGGTACTGTATACCTACCCAATCAACTGAGTTGATTGTACCCATATGTAGAGACGCTAAAAAGATACACCCTTTCATCTTAGTCACATATATTCGTCAAATCTGAAGTATCCACTTGAAAAATTCCAGAACCTAATTTTTATGACTGCAAGCCCTTTCAAAGTTTTCATATCGCACCCAAGAGATTTTCTTCAGATAACTCACCGATTATTGGCTTAGAAGTCAAAGAAATTCATTATAATTCTTGTCAAGCCCATGTCTGGTTTCCTGAATTAGAATATACATACAATGGTACGTGGGCATGCGGCTTAAAATGAATACATTATAATCGCATTCAGTAAATGTACGTTTGAAAACGAATATGAAAACGTAGGCTGATTATGTTTTTCTGTTAGTACAAAAAGGTTGAACAAACTATTCAAGGATATGGACGAGCAATTGTCAAAATTAATTGTTTTTATGCAAAGGTTCATATCGTACTGATAGAATCATTTGATTCTCTTTAACCATAAGTAATTAATTTGTATATTATCATATACGCTAATTATTCTGGAAATTGAAAAAGCAAAAACACCGAGAACAAAGAATACACCATCTTAACAAGAAGCGATGCTTCCGATCCTTTTTTATATACGCATGTCTGAAAGGAGCCATTTTTATAATAAGATACTTGTAATACTTCATTTTGTCAACCAATCATATCACCGATATTTCAAAATTTGATCATTTCCTCTTTGTATTTAATAAGTTATCTGTCAAAGTCGGTCTCTCAAGGTCATACATTTTTGTTACGAAAACATTAAAGAGATTGCGTCGGGCTTCGCTTCTTGTTAAGCTGGTGTATTCTTTACCGAGACCTTTCAGATACGCTAAGCCTGCGCTACGACGGTTCCTTTTCATGTTGTATTCGGTATTAAAGGCTACCACTCATCCTCGACTGCTTCTTACATTCGGCCATACTGTTCTGCTCCTCGTCTTTGAGGTACCTAGGGCTGGACATGAGGTTTGTGCGTACACCTACTCCTACTCGTTCGTGAGCTTGACGCATTGCCTGCCTACGCCTATCTCGTTGAGCCTGACGCCTGCATGCCCATTCCAGTCACACCCTCTCACTGTCACATCACATTATGGTTCCATTTGGACATTTTCGTAGATCTAATCGCCTTTCTGAAAGCTAATTTTTCTAGAAATTGATATAGCGAAAACACCGGGACCCCTCAATAACAAGCCCTTACACTAAGCCTACGCTACAGCGGCTCCTACCCATCAAAGTTCTGTTCAGTATTATAAGCTACCATTTAACCACGACGAATAATAAAAATAGGTCTTAAAAGGTTGTATGCTTAAGTCTACCTGAAGCAATTATTGATTTATTAATAGTTGCTGCTTCCAGAAAACAATTAGATATTCATATTTCTGGGAATTTTGAAACTATTCAAGTTGGTTTATTTCGTGTTCAATGTTAAAACAGTTTACTGGAAAACATTTGCTTCTCCAAAATATACTAAAATTATACTATGTCATGTTTTTTATACAGTGTGGAAACCACTTATGGAATAAAATTCTTTTTGTCATTATTTTAGACAATTATAAAAAATTCCGAGACACGTCAACTTTTGAATTGAGTTGTGCGTTATGTAAACATAAATGTAAATGTACAGGGTGATTCACGCAAGTATGCCATAGTCGGTGTTGTTGTTTTTTAATGAAACACCCTGTATATTTGCATATTTTTGAAATCCTCTTAATGAACCGATTCCAACAATTTAAATAATGTATGGTCAATTATGAATTATACAGGGTGAAGTTTTTATTTTTACAGTTATTAAACACATACATAAAATACCTGATGTATTTGATTTTAATACATCAAAATAAATGCTCAAAATGTTCTCCACCTAGTTTTTGGCAATAGCATAGTCTCCTATAGAACTCCTCCTTAACTTTGTTTAAAGTTTGAGGAAAATATTCCGTATTTCTGTAGTTATCCTGTCTTTGAGGTCTACAATACTAGTTGGTTATGTTGCATATACTTTGTTCTTGAGATAACCCCACAGAAAAAAATCTAACGGTGCAAGATCTGGCGATCTAGCTGGCCACTCAATAGTACCTCTTCGTCCAATCCATTTATTGGGCATTATCGCCAAAATTACGTATTCCGGGAATGCCGATAATCCCTTGACGGTTACTACCTGAGACGGGGATGGGTAATTTTTAACTTTTATAATGCTTCAGGGTGTTCCGTCAATTTAAATATAACAAATAATAAGTAGATTTGTTCTATATGTGCTGTTTACTTTGTCATAATGAAATGCAATGAAATATACCTTAGTTTTTTATATTCTGAATTCTGAGCAGTTGGCGATAAAATTTTGTATGCACCACGTCAGTAAAGTGTCTTTATCGGACTCGCCTGTTATTCGCCTCGCTTCGCTCGTCTCATAATTTCAGATTCGTCCGATAAAGAATCACTTTACTGCTTTGGTACATAAATAACGGGGATGGGTAATTTGGTCCCCGCTACCTGTGTTAATCCTTTGGTAGCCAGGCACTTCGATAATCCGGCTGGTAATTTCGCCCCCAAACTAAAATATAATTATTTCTGCTTCTTGGAAATTTTTAGGAATAACAGGTAGTTTAGACGGATATAAAACCCTTATATTATTATAATTTGCAATCATTTGAATTATTACTTAGTTTGAGTACGTGTGAATTGTTGTGAGAAAGCAAATTATGGAGGTGAAAATTATTAAAAGTAATCGTGGCAAGGATTTACTTGTAGTTAACGGTTACAAGTTTAATTTCCACAAAAAACTGAAAACTTCAGAAGAAACTTGTTGGAAATGTACCAACAGAAAATGTAAGGCCTTCATCTATACATTAGGTGTATCAAGTGCAATATTCGTGACTAAAACTTCATCCGAACACTGTCATCTTGCGGACATTTAAACGTTAAATAGGCAAACAATTTCTGCAGTTTGCAGTAGATTCGATTTGATACGACAAGTTGTATGAAAGTGTGCTCTTGCAAAAGTGTCTAAACCATACTCTTGTCCATTTAGATAGTAAGTATGTTCCTTTTTTTTCCTTTTTTTTGTAAAGGCTTCTGAGGAAGAACAGTTTTACTGATCAGTAGTCCTTTTGACCAAAATTATACTATACTATACTTATTGTAATGATCAGATTATTATTTTTTGTTTATCTTGGTCAATAAATCTATTATTATTATTATTATTATCTTGCGGACATTTCAACGTTAAATAGGCAAACAGTTTCTGCAGTTTGCAAGAGAAAAGCTGTTGACGATATTTCTGAAAAACCGTCAAAAATTATACGTATGGCATTGAAAGAAAATTTACCAGCGGCACTAACAACCAGGGACGTCGAGTACGTTAGGAAGAATATGTACCTATAATAGTCGACGTAAATTTATACCAGCGCTTCCGAAAAATATTAACGATGTACATGAAAGTTTGAATTCGATTGACGTAAAAACTTCGCGTGATGAACAATTCCTTTTTATTAATTGTGTGTTAAATAATATCATTGTGTTTACGTGTCTTTCAAATCTTGAAGCTCTGGGGAAAACGCAACGAATCTATGTCGACGGCACATTTGATTATTGTGCCAAATATTTCACACAAATGTTTACAATTCACGGTTTTTTACACGGACATTACATACCTTTAATGGTATGCCTTCTACCCAATAAAAAATCGGAAACATACGAAAGACTGTTTCTTTTGGTTCAAGATAAGTGCTCCAAAATTAATATTAACTTCGATTTTAAGGAAGTAGTGTGTGATTTTGAAATGGTCATACATAAAGCCGTTCGAAAGGTTTGGCCTTCCACCCTAATCATCGGATGCAGATTTCATCTCGCCCAGGCATGGTTCCGGAAAATTAAAACTATCGGTCTAGTTGTGGAATATAACGATGCGAGCAGTGATATTGGTCGGTGGTTGCACTTGACTTTTGGTCTTACTTATTTAGATCCTAATGAAGTGGGTGATTGCGTTGCGTTCGAACTATTCGAAAATAGACCAAATGACATGAGATTGGAGAAGTACGCTGATTATCTAATCGAGAATTATGTTGATGAAGAATCTCTTTTTCCACCGACAATTTGGGCCAAAAATTCGTCTGATCTCACGCGAACAACAAAAGCTTGCGAAGCTTTTCACAGAACTTTTAACGATTCATTTTACAAAGAACATCCAAATATAATAACATTTCTTGAGAAATGAATTCCAAATCGAAACTTATATCAAGTTGCAAAGTTGTCATTTGAAACATTATGTAAGAGACCCTAAAATTAGAAATCGTCAAAAATTGATTGAAAACCTTATAGAAAAATACAAAAACTCTGAAATAGATGGAACTCATTTTTTAACATGTAGGTATTTCATTTAAATGTGTAAAATTTTGAAATTCTCTTTTGTGTAAAAATTATTTATATGTTCATGCCATAGAGTTGAAATTAAAACCTTTAAACTATTTTCATGTTTTGATTTTATTTCTTCTTTGAATCGAAAGCATATAAGTACCTGATTGCGGGGACGAAATTACTTGTAGGGAATTTATACCTGTCAGCCATGGGGACCAAATTACCTTTTGAAATTTCGTGACGTCATCTTTGGGGACCAAATTACCAACTCCGCCTGAGACACCCCTTAGTAAATAAAGTACAATTTTAACCATTGCGCGCAACTCACTTATGCCGCCTAGCTAGAGGTAGTTTGAAAAGAATAATTTTTTTCATACCAGTGGTTTTCACGCAATATATTCTTATTATGTATAGCACATTTCTGCTAATTAAAATTCCAGTAAAGTTCCCTATTCACCTATTGCTTCATTATGAACCTATCACAATTATTTTTGCGTGATAAATCCTAATTTTTATCTTAAAAGACCCAGTTTCTTTGTTGAATCATCGTTGTATGGATAGTAACCACTGTTACATACTAATACTATCTATAAACACATTAAAAGTTATGCTCCAGCAATCATTTCTTACCTTTTTTGTAGACCAAACAAAGTTAAAAACATTCGAGGAATGCTCTGAGAACTAATTTGGTCCAAGCGGAATACTTTTAGATTTTACCTGTATTTTTCAAATATCTCGTACGCACCGAATACCATCAAAACTATTTTCTTTTTGTACCTGTGCTACACCCACTTGTTCTTGACTTGAGTCGGGTTGTTGAGAGACGAAGAGACCTAACAGTTTACAGTCTAAGACATACACTTTATGTGAAACCGTTGAGTGAAGAAGTGAATGTTGTACCGGGTATTTTAATTGTTTGTGGGAAATGTGTCTAGATCAATGTACTAATTTGTGGCTATTGTGTTCTTTAGGTTTTGATAAAAATACAATTTTTAACTTGTGAGTTTGGAATACCTAGGCAACATGAGGATTTTAAATTTTTATTGGTAAGAGTATTACTATTTTATTATTGGTTTTAAATATATATTATTAATTTAAAAAAAATAAGATGAATCCCTGAAACAACCAAGCTTAAATCTAAGCTGTTCCCAACACTTGGATTTGGCTTAAAACCATATAGGTATAGGTATAGATATTTTTAATATAACTTCACATTTTTCCTTCGTTCTTATTCTACTTTCAATTGTTGGAAAAAGTCAATAGACAACAAAGTCCACGACATAAATATAACGTGCGGTGCAAATAACGAATTTAGAATTATTGAATATAATAATAATAATAATAATAACTTTATTGCTTATAGAAAACAATGTTTACAGCAAGGTTAGTGTGTGATAATTAAAGCTTGGAAAATATGCAAAATGCATGTTAAGTGCATATGTGCATATTTCGCCATTTTTTGAATAATGCATATGCAAAATAAAATAATGCATATTTTACCGTATTTTTGCAAAAATTTAATTTTTTAGTGCATTTTTAGAACAACAAGGCACAGTGCGACGGCTTGTCAGGTAGCCGCAATTCATCTTTGTATCGGGATTAGGACCCACTAATTACTATTTTACTGCCGTTCTTGTGTTAAACGACAGATGGTCTCATAAAATGGGATTATTTTTACATTTCTTTCAAATACTAATTCTTCACGTCCGGCTTAAATATTTCGGTGGTTGTAAAAACCATGGGTCGTAATAAAATAACCTTGCTAGCTCGTGAATGATATTCTTCATTCATTCCCGCTACCAGTTTTCAAACTATTAAATATGCTTTTGGGGAAGGGATTTCTTTTCCTTTGCTTGTCTTTAGAAAACATTAGTTAAAATTGATTTGGTAGTCCTTCTGTCAACAAGAGAATAATTTTGTGAATTGTGGAGTTTAAAGTTTTATCAAAGTTGCCAAAATGCCAAAACAACCAACCGAAAAAAATATTCTGCTAAAAAAGTGGATCAACAATAGAAAGGATTTAAAGATAGTGGATTCAACATCCGTTTTCTGCACAATTTGCGCTAATTAATTATTGTATAGAATTTTTTGTGTATTTCTTTTACAAGTTTAATAATATAAATAAATAAGTATAGTGTTTTTTCACTCTGTTTTTTGTTTACCTTAAAAATGATGTTTAGGTAATATCTATATAAAGGAGAAAAGTGCATATTTAAGAGCACAAGTGCATATTTAACTGCATATTTTGACCTATTTTTAGAGCATATTTGCATGCATATTTTGGTATTTTTTAGTGCATATTTTCCAAGCCTTAGTGATAATATACAAAAAAAAATATTTTTTTTTAAGTTTACAAGACAGTTTGTAATAAAAAATAAAAACAAAATAAAATAAATACATTATTCATCGAGTATAAATGACCTCAATTTGGGAATATTCCAAAGGTAGCAGCATATAGTTTTTCCCTCAGATAGGTTTATATTTTGTAGAGCACTTACTAATGTTTCCAAATTTTGCAGACAAGATATGTTTTGTTTCATAACTGTATATATCGGACACTCAAACAAAATATGAAAAATAGTTTCTTTTTCGTCCAGGTTACAAACAGTACATGTTAAAGTAGGATCTATACTATAGGTTATGCCGTTTAATGTGAACTTCATTTTAAATTGATTAACCGTACGGAGTTGAGCCAAAGTACGAAGTACGATCTGAATTGGAGACTTCAACAGTAAATAATTGCTTGGTTCACGTGTTGTGGTGAAAGCCATGAAAGGGTACGCTGACGATGTAGCAATATCGGATTGGTGCAGGAAGGTGTAATATTTGGAAAACAGTAGTTTTTTTGTGCTGTTAGATGACCATGAGTTAATTGATTCCATAACTGCAGTGATTCAACGTCAACAAAAAATTGTTTGATTTGGGATGCCAAATTATACTTTTTGATAGCGGAATTTATAATACGTAGCTGTTGCTCAAAACAATGTCTGGGATAGCGAAATTTTTCCATTTGAAAAATCTTCCTGTTTCCTGTTTCTTCTCTTCCTGTTTCTATCCGAATAACAGAGTCCGGAGTATTAACCGCTACTAAAAGGATTCGTTTTAGGAAATGTATTTGCACCCTTTTTAGTGCATCCAAATAACGAGGACCCCAAAACAGAGACACTGTTGAACATAACGCTTAACGCTAGAGATTCAAATAGTTTGATTCTAGGGTACCACATGTCAATTTTTGCTTACACATTACAGAAATGAGAGCGCCAACGGCTTGTTTACCCTTTTTTACAGTTGCAGTTGACATTTCACTGAATAAGCCAGAGGAAGAAAACGTTACACCTAAATATGTATATGTATTACTCAATTCTATGATCTCGTTCTTAAAATAAAATTTGTAGTTCGGTTTTTGAAATCCACCTTTAGAAACCCTAACAATTTTTGTTTTCTTAAGATTAACAGTTAAACGATTGGTGTCCAAAATTTTCAGTTTCCTTGCAACATCAATTTCAGAATGAGCCAGGATAACGAGATCATCATTATAAAGGCTTGTAGAAAATGCAAAAATTGGCGTAAAATTTTGTTTCTACTAGCGTGCGGAAATAGCTCGGGAAATAGTCACTTTTCCGCTCTAGTGCGGAAAGTAAATTTGTTGAGTTTTTGGGGAGCTTACTGATATTTGAATATTAAAAATATATATTTGTATGGTTGTAGTTTACCAAATGTCTGAAAAATTGAGAAATTTATTAAAATTCTGGAACAATTTTTTTATCAATTTTCTAAGGTCCCTGGTATAAGAATCTTCAAATGAATGTCAAATAATGATAATTAATTTGTTGGTGTGTGTTTAATAATAAAAGTTTCTTTTTGTTAACCTTTGGGTTTTTTTCCGCATGTTAGTAGAAAAAATAGTGTACCTAACACGTGACTTTTCCGCTAAAGCGTCGTTCGGCACCCCGGGCGGTAAAGTAAATCTAACAGTAACACAAACTTTATTATTTTTATTTATTATCATGGAAATATTTGGTACAATTAACAAAATATGAGTTTAATAAAGAAATGATAACTTTAAAAGCCCAAACATAAGATCTTCACACTTATAATTTTATACTAATAACACAATTTAAGCAATTACTTATAGAAATGTTAGGATTTGCTACCTTGCTCTGTTGTAAGTTGCTACGAAATTGTTTTATCATCTTATTAGTTTCAATAAGACTTATTTTTAGTTAACTATACAAATGATTTGGTAGATTGTTATCCAGGCGAGGTCGCTAAATGGCGACATTCTCGAGCGCAGTCGAGACCTATCAAAATCGAAAGATAAAGTAATTTCGAAAAGAAAAGTTCGTATGGTAAAAACCATTTTAGCGGTGGGTATGGAGTGTACGGTTAGGCATATATAAAGTAGTCAAAAATCCAAAAACAAAAATTTACTCGAGAGCGTCAATTCTGATAATGGATAATATAGAAAAGATAATACATAAACACCCCCTTAGTAAAAAATTTGTTTTCCGCAAATCGCTAGGAAATTTTGACATTCCTGTCAAAATTTCTTGAAGAAAAAGTCAGGACTCTTCCTTACTGTAAGGAAATGATATTTCCGTACAGTTGTTAGTGTT
>CAJUYH010004103.1:0-28771 GCA_910591685.1 Galerucella tenella | reverse complement strand
CATTCTCTGGGTAACGGCCGCAAAATATCATTTTGCGGCCTCTGTTGAGGCTGCAAAATGCTTGTTTTGCGTCCGGTTGCACGAAAATGAATTTATTAGGAAGTCTCATTCAACAAATAAAGTGTAAATGTCTTTCAATGATAAACAATTGTTATATTTCGCGGAAAAGTTGTAAGTTGCAAAATAGATTTTAGGTTAGCTGTCATCATCTTGAAATCAGGATTTTATGTGAATATTCAAATAATTGCTGAAATTGTGTATTACCAACGAAAGTTATTGATTGAGTGATTATTTAGGTAATAGTTCTGCATTCTGAAAGCTTATGATAGATAAAAAAGGTTATTTTTTAGACGAAACGCAAAAAAAGTTGTAGTTAAAGAAAACCAATGAAAGATCAAAACTACTGAAGTTATTCCATCATTCATTCCAAACATAGGGGTTCCTGTTATTCCTGATTTTTCGTCTAATGTAGACGATGAAAATTTAATAATATTTCATATTCATTTCAAAATAAATGTGACAGTTTTTATTTAAACTAGGTTAGAATCGCCAACACTCAAAAAAGAGAAAAACTCAATTCGTATTTAATCGGCATCAGTCGGTTGTTATTCACAACCCGAACAATTTTATTTCGAACTTATACCTCCTAATGACTTAACTGTAGAATAATGCTATATATTCTGCGAATATAAATTATGCAATAATGGAAAGACAAATCCAGAGCTTATTTGATAAATATATATTATTTACAACTTTATTCAGACTTGGAAAGACCGGGCCTTAATTGGATACATTTATTACAGCAACGTCTCTAGACCTTTCAAAAAAAATGTTTCTTGCTCTGCAAGCCAGACCTCCACAGCTTTTATTACCTCCTCGTTGGAAAAAAATTTACGACCTTTTAAACTTTTTTCCAGTTGAGGAAAGAGATGATAGTCGGACGGAGCCAAATCTGGTGAATAAGGGGGGTGTTCTAGTAATTCAAACCCTAAATCACGAATTTTTTGCATGGCAACATGAGATTTGTGTGCAGGGGCGCTGTTCTGCAAAAACAAAACACCTTTAGATAGCTTACCGCGTCTTTTCTCTTCAATTTTTTCCCGTAGAGTGGTCAGTAATGTCGAGTAGTAATCTCCGGTTATTGTTCTACCCTTATCCAAAAAATCAATCATGATTACTCCATGGCAATCCCAGAAAACTGAAGCAAGAACTATTTCAGCAGATTTATGGACACGAAACTTCTTAGGTCTTGGAGAGGACGAAGGACATTGATCACTAAGGGTATTAAGCATATCTTCCTAAATATGCTTACCTCTTAACCCTTTTAAATACAGGTAATTGATGATGGCTCGATACTCCAATTTTTCGATTTTCACAATTTAGGTGGATATCTTTTTTCTTTTAATCTATTGCGTAGCTCTGGTTTACTTTTTTGACGTCCAACTTCACACTGACACTTCTAATGAGTTATTGTTCGTTGCTATGGTGACGCAATTTTTTTGTTTTTGCATGGAACTGGTCTAGGCTAACTAGATATCAATACATCCTCGTATGAAGAAGGGATTGACAAGAGTATTGAAAATATTTCCAGATTAATGTAATTTTGGTCTACCTCATACATTATATCGCTCTAGCTCTTGATGAGCAACGTTATCAAACAAGCTTTGAAACTTTGTGTATCCAAAAGCCTTTTATTATTATCTCGTGTTAGTGAGACAAATCTGTGCTCAGCTATCTGACTATGCCGGTGTTTAAAGCTTCCTTATATTCGTATCTCCTTGAAAGTGGACGTGAAAAATGTCTGAATCAGATAGTGAAATTGATGTTGAAAACGAGGACGATGTTACTCTAGCGAGTCGAAAAGGAGGCACTAAATATGGGGAAGATAATTCGGATGAATAAGAAACGAAATGAGAGCCAGAGATAAAGAAAATTTTTCGGAGGGTGTTAGGTTTAGTTTAGGCTATTTTACGAATAATAATAATACTAATAATAATAATAAGAATTTTTCATAGCCAAAGCTCAAACATCTGAATTGCAAGATCTGGCTGCAATAGCAAATGAAAACAATTCCCCTTAATTGTTGTAAGCCCTGATAAGAAACTTGAAAACGTTACAGACTCTGACAAACAGGTGGAGTGGGCCCAGAAAGCGCTTCATGGTCGACGTCATCCCGACCTCAATCAACCTCATATCGACAACGAAGCATCAAATAAGTGGCTATCTGATGGAACATTATTTCCAGAAACAGAAGGATTTATGATAGCAATTAATACCAACAATTACAAGAAATTTGTTATAAAAGATCCAGACTTCGTTTTGGACAAGTGCAGAAGGTGTCAACAAACAACAGAGACGATACAACACATCCGACGTTATGGATGTTCAGCATTAGCTAACATTGATTACCTACGCAGGCACAATCAACTTTGAAACATCATACATCAGAAGTTGGCCAACAAATTTGGATTAGTCAACACCTACACCACATATTACAAGTACCATCCGAATTCCGTGCTAGAGAATGCTGATTTTAGACTATACTACGATAGGTCAATTATCACCGATAGACGGGTGACGAATAACCGGCCTGATATTGTGGTTGTGGATAAAAAAGCTAATTCGGTTGATCTGGTGGATGTTGCTGTACCCAATAATAACAATATTCTGGACAAATACAACGAGAAAATTGCAAAATATACCGATCTTGCAATTGAGGTAAGACAGATGTGACATGCAGAGAAAATAGAGGTGGTACCGATCATTGTTTCATCTACGGGACTAATTCCCAAAACTCTACAAGACAGCCTTACCAAACTAGGTCTTCACAAAAATACATACATCGATCTGCAGAAGGCTGCCATTTTAAATACCTATCACACTGTTCGTAAATTTCTAAATATGTTACTTCCGAGCCTAATCCCATTTGCATTTACACACGCTCGGGATAGGTGAACATTACCAGCAAGTACTGAGCAAGTGTATACTTGGAATGATAATAATAATAATAAGAACAAGTAATTAATACCAGCAATAGAAGAAATTTGTCATAAGAGATCCAAATATCGTGTCGTACAAGTGCAGAAGGTGACAACAAACAACAGAGACAATACAACACATCACGAAGCAGCCTGTTCAAGATTAGAACAAATTCTGTTCAAAATTTCTAGGTCAAGCTCATAGAGTGATTTGATGCAATGTTCAAATTCATGAATAAGGGTTTTTGAGGAAGAGCTGGTATCAAATAGTAGCATTTCTATATTTGGAGGAAGCCTGGATTTTTGATAAGAGTGGCACAAAAGTGGAAGGCATGGTTTTGTTGTTTGATGTTTTGATGTTTGTGAAATTGTTGAAAATAGTAGGTATATTGTGCAACAAGTGGGAAAAGTTCAACTTTTCTCAAGAGAGTGTGAAAGTTTATGGCACGAGCCCAATGGGTAAGTGTCGCAAACACACGAGTGAGAAAAGTACTTTTCCCACATGTTGCACACTATACTTTTTCTACACCTGCACAAATTTAAAGAATACAACTAAAGTAACTATGTTTAGTAAAACAAAAATAACACTTAAGTATCCCATCTCTAGGCTGTTGAATAATTTTATTGAAAATTGGTTGATGGTGAAATTTGTACAATTTTGTATGGTCAAACCCGGAACGTCATTTCTCATCATTAAATTCTCTGTTATTTGAAACTACCTTTTCGAATTTAAAAACTTCCAATATAATCTGACAGTTGTGTGACAACTAAGTAGGTATTTGAAGGTGACAGTAGCATACTAAGTTTTTGTCGATTTTATTTGATTCAACAGTAAAAACACAAGAGCTTTTTTTATCGGATAAATTTCTCTTTGCAACGAAACAGTTTTGCCAATCACTAATTTTATGAGAAAAACTGACATGATAAAACCGCGACACCGAAGGTGGAGCGATTTTATCTAATGTCAGTTTTTCGAGCAAATTTAGTGATTGGTAAAACTTTGAGGTAAAGAGAAATTTATCTGATAAAAGAAAAGCTCGAGTGTTTTTTGGCAAGATAAATTAACGACAGAATATATGGATGAATTGCTGTGAAATTATAAGTAACCAAACTTGCGACTCCTTGTCATTGTGTAAAAGTGACGTCCGCTTACTAGATATTGAGGAAGAGGAGTTTTTATCGCGATAAAAAAGGATGCACCTTTTTTATCGATGTCAAAGTGACAATAACATTTTCAGGTATATGACATTTTAACATTGGAGTTAATTTATCTCCAGATAAATGTATGTGGCGTGGACAAAGTGCCATGAGAATAGTATACAGGGTGTCCCAGTAGTTCGTACCAAAAACTTGGGAGGTGATAGAAAGGCTGAAAATAATGATGGTATTTCATATAAAATAATTTCTTCACGCCCTTCGTTAACGAACTATAGGGCTCTAAAGTTGGGAATGAAAAATGGTTTTTTATTTACAATTATCAAATGGCTGATTGGATATTGGTAATATTTCAACCGTTAATAAACACCATAATTGCACACTTTTTGGCGTGATATACAAGTCTACAACATACTTGTGAACTCAGATACCGACCAAGTTAAATGGTGGATGCGCAATTTTTTTTGTAAGTAAAACTTTTTTCAGTTATAAATGCAATAATTGGCTTTTGTGAACATTGCTTGAGACATCAAGTCCTCCTGTGACATCTCGATAACATTAACGGTTTAAGAGATACGGGCAATTTTATGTCGCACTGCACACCTATTGGCGCATTCACATTTATTTTGAATGTACGATTACAGGAAGCATCCTGTATTATTAGCAAATTATTAATAAATTGGTGCAGTCTACATTTATAAATATATACTCTTACTGGTTGATGTAGGGGTCTCGGGTCTAGCATACTTCCAGAGATGATAAAAAAAATTTTTTCACGGAAATGTATTGGTGGATGATAATTTTTAAATTTACCAAAATCAGCCATCCCCACCCCTTCCCTAGGGGGGGATGGGGGGGTCGACACCGTGAAAAATTCGTAAAAATGAATTTTTAAATATGGAATCAAATTCTACGTATTTTTTCACGTATAACCCTAAAATTTCATTTCAACAACTTTTTTTTTTAAGAGATGCGGAAAAAATGTTTTAAGAAAATTGATAATTCCATAAATATAAAAATCTTTATTCCGTCTTTACGAATAAAAATAAAAATTTGATATTTGGCATATGTATATTTAACAGAATCACTAAACAAAATAAAATAACTATCCATCCCCATCCCCCCCATAGGGGGGATGGGGGGGATGGGGGGTGTCACCTTCAAAAATTCGTAAAAATGAATTTTTAAATATGGAATCAAATTCTACGTATTTTTTCACGTACAACCCTGAAATTTCATTTTAACAACTTTTTTTTTAACAAAGTTATGCGGGAAAAATGTTTAAAAAAAATCGAATATTTCATAAATATAAAAATCTTTATTCCGTCTTTACGAATGAAAATAAAAATTTGGTATTTGGCATATGTATATTTGATGGAATCAAATTTGCGATAAAATGAATTATATGCAAATATCATACCATAGGGGTAGAGGGTGGGGGTGAGTTTGGGAAATATTAGGTTGGGGTAATTTTGAGTGTGTCATAAAATTCTACAGCCTATGTTAAGTATGTATGCCAATTTTCATATTTTTTTCTCCATTATTGCCAAAGATATATATTAAAACGTGTTTTGAATTTGCGGACTTGTAATTTTTTTGGAAAAAATTTAAAACCTCTTGATTTCGAAACACGGGTTTGAACCATTTAGAGTCATATTTTGAGAATGAAAAAAATACTGCGAGTTAAGATTAATGGTGAGTATTGAAACCAAAAAAAATTATATGCAAATATCATACCATAGGGGTAGAGGGTGGGGGTGAGTTTGGGAAATATTAGGGTTGGGGTAATTTTGAGTGTGTCATAAAATTCTACACCCTATGTTAAGTATGTATGCCAATTTTCATATTTTTTTCTCCATTATTGCCAAAGATATTTATATTAGGGTTGGGTTACTCAGGGATAAGTTTCCATTCATTTTTTCATTTATGGGCTTATTTCCACACCACCTGATATATTAATTTTCCAAGTATTACTTAATTTATCCAAAATAAATAAAATTGCAAAATCTTAAAAATGTGTCTGTTATCTTCAAAGACTTTTTTTCATTGCTTGTCCGTATGCGTTTTCTAGCTTTTGCTATTCATTTTGGGCTAACTTTATTTGCTTTTCTGGAAAATTGGTATAAAGAGGTAAAGCCGCGGCGCGTTTTTTTTAATGTGGTATCCCACGCAGTATTTTTTTTATTTTCAAAATATGACTCTAAATGGTTCAAACTCGTATTTCGAAATCAAGAGGTTTTAAATTTTTTCCAAAAAGTCCGCAAATTCAAAACACCTTTTAATATATATCTTTGGCAATAATGGAGAAAAAAATATGAAAATTGGCATACATACTTAACAAAGGGTGTAGAATTTTATGACACACTCAAAATTACCCCAACCCTAATATTTCCCAAACTCACCCCCACCCTCTACCCCTATGGTATGATATTTGCATATAATTTATTTTATCGCAAATTTTATTCCATCCAATATACATATGCCAAATACCAAATTTTTATTTTCATTCGTAAAGACGGAATAAAGATTTTTATATTTATGGAATTATCAATTTTTTTAAAACATTTTTTCCGCATAACTTTTAAAAAAAAAAGTTGTCGAAATGAAATTTTAGGGTTGTACGTGAAAAAATACGTAGAATTTGATTCCATATTTAAAAATTCATTTTTACGAATTTTTAACGTTGTCGAACCCCCCATCCCCCCCAAGGGAAGGGGTGGGGATGGCTGATTTTGGTAAATTTAAAAATTATCATCCACCAATACATTTCCGTGAAAAATTTTTTTTTATCATCTCTGGAAGTATGCTAGACCCGAGACCCCTACATCAACCCTCTTACTATGTGTAACTATGAAGAATTTTATTGAAAACGAACATTTTACTTTAATAAAAGTAAAAATATCAACAAAACCCTGAAAAATGAATAACTACATTACATTAGCAGATTAGAAAAAACGAGTAACCAATAATTAACGACATCAAAAATGTCAAAACGGTTTTACAAAATCACACCAATTTCTTAATAATTTGCTAATAATACAGGAAGCTTCCTGTAATCGTACATTCAAAATAAATGTGAATGCGCCAATAGGTGTGCAGTGCGACATAAAATTGCCCGTATCTCTTAAACCGTTAATGTTATCGAGATGTCACAAGAGGACTTCATATCTCAAAAAATGTTCACAAAAGCCAATAATTTCATTTATAACTGAAAAAAGTTTGAAATGCGCATCCACCATTTAACTTAGTCGGTATCTGAGTTCACAAGTACGTTGTAGATTTGTATATCACGCCAAAAAGTGTGCAATTATGGTGTTTATCAACGGTTGAAATATTACCAATATCCAATTAGCCATTTAATAATTGTAAATAAAAAACCATTTTTCATTCCCAACTTTAGAGCCCTCTATAGTTCGTTAAGGAAGGGCGTGAAGAAAAAAAATTATATTATATATATAATATTATTTTTAGCCTTTCTATAACCTCCTAAGTTTTTGGTACGAACTCCTCAAACGACTGTGATAATAACACAGGAGTTTGGGAATATGCTTTTCCCACGAATTATACATACTATTTTTTCTTCGATCGTTGATTTACATTTAAAAAATTAATTAAATAATATTTCATTCAAGATGTAATCAAATAAGTTTAGATAGTTTTCTCTATGTTCATATTGAAATATAGAAGAGGTAACCATGGAAATTACTTTACTTTGTTATGACAAAAGTAAAATAATTTTTCTCCGATCGAATATATTGACGAATCACTTAATAATAAAGTAGAAGTGGCTAATAAAATATTCAACACCCCTGCCTCGACTTCAAATAAAAATGATCGAAACGAGATAAACGTCTATAAATTCTCGTTGCCCTCCAGTACAATTTACAAATTGTACAAACTGTGTAATAAATGTAAATATCAACAACAATTAATTTCTGTTCAAGAATATCTTTATGAATTAGATGTTTCTTTTATTTCTTTTATAACAACTTCATCAATATGAAAATTAAAACCATACTTTATTTCATTTTATAGTAATAATCCATTTGTAACATTACCGCACCTTACTGCAGTGCGGTAAGAATATTACCGCACTATTATTTTCTAATTGCTTAGCAACTGCCCAATCTTCTGGAATGTTGAGCTTTGTGTATAGAAAACAGGTCAAAATAGTGTCACTTTTCCCACGATCGGAGAAAAATAATATTTCCCACAGTATGAGCAATATTTGGTTTTGAAATCTATGAGAAATACGTCACTTTCCATGGCAGTTGTAGAAATCTTCGGATAATGTTCCATAACATAACATGATAAGCAGCCAACAAACGCCTGGTCCATTGATAAAATGAGAGAATGGCCTTTTTTTCGTAGATTATTCAATGAAAAAGTTTCACATATACTACAAACACACATAAATTAAATTGATAAAGTTCTCTATCTATCTGTATAACAGAAAATAGCCTAAAAAAAAGAAATCTATTACAGCCCACGTTACTAGAACGACTTATATTATATTTAGGGCAAACTAATCAGTATTCAGACCCTCTGAGTTTTCTATTTTATACGTGGCCGTGTGGTTGAAATAAGTCCATGCATTTTAAATTACATCCTTTGTCTAGCTCTTCAACGGCAGACGTTCTTTCAGCCCAGAGTTTTTCAGTTATCTCGTACAAAAAAAAACATTTTAATTTTAAAAATCGTACGCCGAATATATTTTCAATTATTAAATAACTCATCAAAATTATTTCGAGTCAAGCCGTTCCTTTCAAATATTGCTTCGAAGTGAAACTTAAACCCAAAAGGTTACAATTCACGGCAAAGTGTAAAACAGATTGCATGGTTACAAGATCTTGTATTTCCTGCCATCTACTCGTTTGGGAGGAACTTAAAACATGGTTTGACCTTGTCTTATAAAATACCTTTTGCTGATATGTATCAGGTCACCGGTAAAGACAGGCACACTTGTCAACCTTATTATACCCTTTCCTATCTAGCAATGGCTAGGATAGGGCATAAACTCATTCAAAGTAAAGAAAAATATTGCAGCGTACTTGCTATATTTTCATAAATTGGAAAGCTTCCGTCTCTTTTTTTTTATCTGAACGTCACATTTTGTTAATAGCTTTTTAATTTGATTTTAAGTATATTTGAGGTTTAGCTACAATTTCGCGTGTACATATAATCTTGTGATATTGAAAAAACCGTTTCGAGCTTCTAGCTATGTAATTTATTAAGTCAATATTAAATTTGGTATCTCAATTTCTGTGTCACTCGTTGAACTTGCTCAAAAGTGAACGTTGAAAAGTTCATATTTGAAAAACGGTTTTGTTGGGTAAACTTGGAAAAAGAATTAATGTAAACCGCTAGGTATGTATTTTTAGAGCGACAAATTATTTTTGTTTACCCAAAGATTTTGTTTTTTCTCTGTAAAATTGAAATCTCAAAACATATACAGCGTATCCACGGATGGGGTATCCTATAGGTGAAAAATGTTTAAATATTAGTCTTAGTGAAAAATGTCATTCCTGATAAAGTTTTGCTTGTTCTGAAATCCCATAAATTGAAATAAAGTTCAAGTTTTTCAAAACCTGTCTTATTTTATAGCCAGTTTTATGAACACCGTATGAATTTTTGCACTCGACTTTTCTAATTAGAGGATTGTTAGATCAATATTTTTCTGGGCGATTGATGGGACGTTATGGACCAATATTTTTTCTGCCCAGGGGGTGTATTTTCGTTCTTAGTCAAAATATTTCGTGTTCGAATGATTTCGAATGAAACAATTCGATTGATATTGGCCTAACGTATTTTCGAGACGTCATCGAATTAAAATTCGTATGCGGAATTGAAATTCGAATGACCATACGTGACAACGTCGCAATTTATACGGTACCAACTGTACAGTTCTAATAACCCTGCAATGTTCCTGCCTTGTGTTTAAAGTTTTGAAGTGTCAGTTTCAATAATTAGAAAAATATACATTTTTAAAAATGGAAAAGCAAAGAAGCGGTCATTTCACTGCAAATCAAAAGGAACATCTTGTTGCCTTCCTCTTAGATCACCCAGAGCTAAAAAGTGGAAAATTCACTAAATAATTTACATTCAAAACGGCACAAACATTGTGGAAAGAAGTGAGCAATTCCCTAAATTCTATGCCAGGGGCAGAAAAAGATTGGAGGCAATTATTAATATATTACATATAATATATCAAAATTATAATATCAACAAACAACAATCATAACCTTACCAAAGTAAAAGTCAAAATTGAAAGTCGGAAAAGTCAGAGAATCGCTTTTGCGCATGCTCAAAACTCAAATTCGAGCACGGATTTTAAATTCGATTGGTTCCAACCCAGTCGAAATAAATCGATTGAAACATTTCGCATACGGACCAATTTCTATTACACGAAAATACACTTTTTGCATTTCATTCGAAAATTTGACGTAAGGTCGCATTCAAATCAAATTCGATTGAAACGAAAATAAGCCCCCTGATCCCCCGATTTAACTATTTTAGATTTTTTTATGGGGCTACTTAAAACAAAAAGTTCACGCAAATAATTTAAATCATAATATTGAAGACTTGTAAACGAGCTATCGTTGATGCCGTTAACGAAATTACTCCAGAAATGCTGCGAAATACTTACAAAGAATTTAGAAAGAGAATTGATGGTTTCAGCTGACGCCATACTGTGGTGGATCGTGTGGATCGTATTGTAGTGCTATTTAGCGACGCTGATCGAAAGTTGGCCTGAGGTAGAAAAATAGGTGACTACTAAGGGTAATTAATGTGGCGCCATCTACATTTTAATCACTTAAAAATGTCAATGTTGCCATGTTTGAATCATAAACGAATAGATATTTCAGTGTTCCTTTTCCTAAAGTTGTTTTATCCAAGACCATGGTGTTCTTAGTCACCAATAAATCATTCGCTTTTTTTTTCAAGTACTCTGAGGATCTTTTTGTTCCGTTGTTGTGGCTCATGTCTCAAAAATTTGGATTCATGAAGGGGTTTGATTTCAAAAAGGGTTGGAGAACCTTTTCCCCATTCTGGCGCTTTAAAGGTACATGCAGTATCTTCAATGAACTGTTTTTCATCACGGACATAATCCAACATTTGCCATAACATTGCAAACACATGCTTGCATCTACCCAATATTGCACCCATACAATTGCATTTACCCCAGATCACTTCGCCATCTCCATTAATTAAAGCTCCGGAGGTGTAAATCGTTCTTTTCATATTTGCATGAATCTTAGTTTTAATATATGTATTCCCATTGTCATCATAATGAATTAAAGCATTTTGAACTTTGTTCGCTTTGAATATTCTATATCCCAAATTATGGTGCTTAGTCATCCCTTCATTATTGTCATCTTTGGATTTCAGAATGTGCTCTTCTCTAAAATTGCGTGGATATCTCGACAAATTTTTTGACCATGACCGTCTTGGAAAACTGAAACAATTTTATTCACACAATTATTGTGAGAAACCTTTTTTTCTAATATATATTATGTATAAACTTAATAATTTAAAAATGTACACACAAAGATATTTAAGCTGTGCGTCTTGGTTTTTTACAGGAGCTCTGAAATATCTAATTAGTTTATAATTGAAATATGGCAACATTGACATTATTGAGTGAGTTAACTGTATAAACCCTCACTTCGTGGAATCTACTCATCATATGGTTTTAAATGAAACTAACTGTGGAGTCATTTAGAAACAGTTAGTTTCATTTAAAACCATATTATTGAGTGAGTTAAAAGTAGATAGCTGTACACTAATTACAGTTTCTGATTTCCCAGTTTTCTACCTTATACCTACTTTCAACACGTGCCGCTAGATAGCACTACAATCGATCCACCGCAAAATGGCGTCATATAAAACCATCAATTGAGAGATGTTTTGAAGCTTGTGGAGAATAAATTGAATAGATGTTTTTTGTTTACTTTATTATTCAGTATTTTTAATTTCGATAATGATTATAAATCTTGAATAGTTAACATTGTTTTCAAATATTTATTAAAAAATGACCATTTGAGAATATTTAAGAAAGTTGACAGTTACTTGTTAAATCGTTTAAGTCACTCACTATTTTAATATTGGAGCTTAAAGCAAAAAATCATACGGTTTTCATAAAACTGGATATAAAATGATACAGGTTTTGAAAAGATTGAATTTTATTTTATTTTATGGGGTCTCAACCAAAACAAGCAAAACTTTTCATCAGGAATGCCACAAAAACTAATATTTAAACATTTCTCACCTAGAGGATACTCCATCCGTGGACACGCTGTATACCTAAATTTGACGTGGTAGCTAAACATCCTATTCCACTGCGACCTTTTCAGATCTATTGTATTCTTCTGAATTGAGACATACCTTCTACGGCTTTGACAGTTCTCCTATCATTGGTTATCAGGTATTCCATAAGTTTCGCGATTGTCCTCTAATGAACTGTCTCGCCTTAATCCGTCCTGGCGAGATTTCCCTCAATTCTAGATATTTTTTTGCCATCCATTTCATTATGCCCATATTTATTGTCGACTTTGCAGCACCGCAGAAGGGTTCCGGTCCAACACCTGGTAATAAGTGTTTGGCCGTTGCGTCAATGAGTTGCCCCATCAATACGTCCGCTTCAAGCTCCTCAATCCGCATCTTCACGGATGGCTCTAAAAACCAAAATAGGCTCAGGATGTGGAATTTACTCCAAATCTCTGAATATAAACATTAAATGGGCGATTGGTTGTAATGTCAGCTCTGCTCAAACAGAGCTCACTGCTATCTACATCACCGCAAAAGAGATTACCAAAAAAACACCACAGTTAATAAAATTCACATCCTTACGGATAGTAGACAAGCACTACTAGCTTTGAACAGACCACGTATCACATCAGGCCTAGTACTGGAGTGTCACCTGTCCCTGATTGAAGCCTGTAGCAACAAAGGCTGGCAACTCTAGGCTGGATCAAGGGCCACAGTAAATCGAAAGGTAACCACATTGCCGACTCACTAGCCAGGAAAGCAGCCTCCCAAAAACTCTTGGGACCTGGCACTTTCATTGGTCTGTCGGCGTCGCCCATGATTGACCTAATAAAGAAACACTTCCTTGAAAAGTTTAAGGGTAGATGGGACGATGCAGAAGGTTTCAGGCTTGCCAAGGAACTGCTGCAGTATCCGGACAGCAAAGTAGCCAAAAAATACGTGATTATGAACAGACAGAACCTTCGAACAGCCACGGATATTCTGACCGGTCACTGCCACCTACAGACTGGGTCTGTCTGACACTCCACTTTGTAGAGGATGTAAACAGGAAGATGAGACTGTCGAACACATTCTTTGTGAAAGTCCGACACTCTCTCAATTTAGGTTTTCTGTATTCAGCGAGTACAGGCTAACACAAGCCAGCATGAGGGAGCTTACTTCCGGCGACGTTATCGCCTACTTCAAACAAGTAGGCTGGATGACGAGCTAGAAGGAAGTCTGAACCTCAGAAGGATGCACAATCGGCCAATTGTGGCCTAGGTGCTGTGGGGGTCACCTACCCTTCATACTTTCACAGATACAGAGCTCCTCAATAAGTGTTCGATAGTCCGCACTGTGTGTTTGGCTTATCTGTTGTTTACTTCACAGTTACAGATCTGGCAATCCTTACAGCTCCATCTTGCAGCAGTGTACTATCAAGCCATATATTGCTCCATACTATTTTTGCAGTAATATACTGAGTAATGGGGACCGAATTTTAAATTTAATCTAAGTTAGATTATCAAGTTTCAAAGCTTAACCGTCTACTCATCCCCTATCCTCTTAACAAGATATGTTTTAAACTTAAATTACTTGCATGCATTTGAAGGGTGCTCATAGAACTGTATTCGTGATAGGTTGCGCTAGCTAATCCTATTTCAAAGTTACTAAATCTTAGTTAATGTGTAGTGCTAATAATAGTATTCAAATTTTAGAAAATTTAATGTTCATTTCATACTATGAAATGTACTGTTGTAAATATTTTTTAGTAATGATGTTAGCTGACAAACGTGTTTTTAGTGTATTGTAAGGTCTTGTTTAGATCATTTCCACTTTCGAGTACCATAAACTCTATTTTATACAGTATATTGTAGTTCAGTCTTGGAGGGAGAAATATGGAGTAGTGCCGACAGAAGTGAAAAAAAAATGATGCAATCCATTCTAAAAGCTCCTATTTGTGGAAATAAATCAACTCCCTTTGTACATTTTAACGTTACCATAATAAATTGTAATATTTATCAATAAATTATCTACAAAAATTTTAAAGTAGGCCCAAAGATACACATTGATGGTATGCAGTAACTCCCCTTCCGTACTTAGTCTATCTTTATATTTCCTTTTACATTGTTACTTTCTTTTCCTTCGTGTCACTAAATGTGTTTAACGATACGTGTCCTCGGAACTTCAGTCTCCATTCTCGTCCACTAAACGATTATTATCGCGCCACCATTTCAAACTGCTTATTTTTTATATTTCAAAGCCCTAACACTCTTCACAACCGAATTTTCCAAAACTTCACAACCTTTTTCCTAAATTATTACCAGCTTTTTCTGGAAGCAATGTTTGAAGTTCTATTATGTAACTTCTTCCTGTATCAATCATGCCATTTTTTATTTTTAAAATATTTTTTCTGACAATCAATAATTGTCTCGACAGCATTTAGTCGAATCCCATAAATAAGCTGGCTCCTTTGTCAACTTTTTTCTTATTTTTCCAGTAATATCATTCATTAAATTCTCAAATATTGAATATTCTCAGGATATGAATATTTTGATTTTAATTATAATTAAATTCCAGGAACTAAAATTTCTCTTTTGCGGAATACTCGTTAATTGCATAATATTACAGTAAAACTACTGTGGTTCTTCTTTTAACAGCATAAATAATATTCCTAAAATTAAACCGCTCATTATTTGGAGCGTCCTCTTCAATTCTCATCCTTTGATGATGAAATACAGACTGCTTTTGAATAAGTAATATCTGGAAGTTACTAGGAAAGCCTTTGGGTAAATGAACCTCACTTTATAAAAAAAACGTCCTTTGTCCATTGTTCTGTCTAGGTCCTATTGTTTAGCTGTTCGTATAAAGCTCTATCGGGATAATTCTTAATTTGTTCACAGCACTAATTCAAAGCTTTATTTATTACAAAAGCATGGTTATTATTATTATTAGATGTCTTTTATGTCATAAAACAGGATTTTGGAATTATTTTTTTAGCACTCTTTTTCATTCTTCCAAACCAAAGTAAGTATAATAATATTCTAATTTCAGCTTGACTGAAATTAGGAGAACTCGTTCGTTTTTTTCTATCCGTATCATTTGGAGGACACCCACTGAAGACACAAACAAAACCATGCAAACTTAACCTATCAAAAGTATGATCTGTCAAAAATCAACTCAGTGGCGTTAGAAATTTGAAATTTCAGGTCCGTTTTTGGTTACAAAAACTGTTATAACATATCAGATAATTATCTAGAAGAATTGAGAAGATCTGGAACACAATATTGAAACATGGAATAGTACCTATCTTGAAAGAAAACGAGATGGTTATGAATGAAAGCAACAAAAGTTATGGTTATAGGAGCAGGACAAGATGAAATAAATAAAGAAATAGAAAGGAAAGTTATAGAACAAGTGACAACATTTCAATACTTGGGAATAACAATAGATCAACACGGAACACAAGAAGCGGAGATTAATAAAAGAATAGAAAAAAACAATGAAACTCTACTATACGATGAACAAAACATTTATAAACAATGAAGTAATATCGATCAACACCATGATAGAAATATTTAAAGCATATACAGTGCTATCCAAAAGTCCCCCCCTCGTATTTCTTGAACGGCTACACTTACATTAATAAAATTTGGAGGAAAATAAAGTGTTGTAAACTTCTTCACGAATGGTAACAGGTGACGTAATAGTAATAGATGACGTCACAGTGCCACTCTGGCCAATAATTTTAAATAGGACCTTATGGCAAGTGATATCTCGTTTGAAAGGCATTGACATTGGCATGACATAGACATATTAATTTTGTTTGGGTTTAAACTAATTTTGACTGATAAATTAAATAAATACCAAAATTATTGAAATTATTTTTTTAAATTTAATTTATCAAATATCAACAATGGATTCTTATAGCAAGTGTTCGAAATGTGCTCCGTCTACTTCCTGACAGTAACACATCCTATTAGTAAACTCTTGTCGTACTCGTTCGAATGTGTCAGCTGAAATTGCATTGCATTCTTCAATAATTCTTTCTTTCAAAACGTAATTCTTTCGCCAATGCTATCTGGAGCCGTAGTATAAACCTTGGATTTCAAGTACCCCCATAAAAAAAAATCTAATCGTGTCAGATCTGGTGACCGAGGTGGCCATTCTATAGGACCTCGCCAGCCGATATTCTTCATCCAGGTAACGTCTTACTGCGCCATAATAATGTGCAGGAGCACCATCTTGTTGAAATGTTATTTCCAGATGGCCGAATTCATCTGGATTATCTTCCATAATTCCAAGAATTAACAGCTCAATTGCATTTTGTAACATCTCCAGATACATTTCACTGCTTAAATTTGAATTTAGGAAGACAGGATCAACTATGTGGTTTCCCAAAATACCTGCCCAAGCATCGACTTTTTCTGAAAATTGGGTATGTTGTACAATAAAGGTGTGAGGATTTGTGTCACTCCAATACCTTACATTTTGTGTATTCACATTTCCATTGAGGCAAAAAGTACTTTCGTCACTAAAATCAATTGTTTTTATGTTGTCTGTTTTGACTAATTTTATTTGTCATACATTCACAGAATTCGACTCTTCTGTCGGGGTCGTCATCCGAAAGGTGGTGCACCATTTTTAACTTGTATGAATGAAATTTATTTTTAGCCAACACTCTCTGTACTGTACTTTTACTTACTTCACAGATGGTCGCAACTTTAGTTGAAGAGGAAGTGGGGTTTACTACCATTTTAGCAACTATATCAATTTTTTTATCATCACTAAATGCTGGTCGACCAGATCGTTTGGCATCTTGAACACTACCTGTTGCTTCAAACTTGCGAAGAAGCTCCCTCAAATAAGTTCTCGAGATAGAGCGATCTGGGTATCTCTCATTGAATAAACGTTCCGCTTCATGGAGATTCTTTCTAGATCCACCAATTATTAAGATAGCTGCTACTTTTTCGGCTTGAGTACGTACCATTTTGCCTATGTAAACTCTTAAGCGTCTCGTTAAACCATAATTAAATTATATATTTAAGCTATTTAGAAAAACTTTGCAATACAACAAATACTATTATTTATTCAATTTATCCGTCAAAATTAGTTTACACCCAAACAAAATTAATATGGCTATGTAGCCAATGTCAATGCCTTTCAAGCGAGATATCACTTGATATCACCTATTTAAAATTATGGGCCAGAGTGGCACTGTGACGTCATCTATTACTATTACGTCACCTGTTACCATTTGTAGAGAAGTTTACAACACTTCTCACCCTCCAAATTTTATTAATTCAAGTGTAGCAGTTCAAAAGATACGAGGGGGGAGAGGGGACTTTTGAATAGCACTGTATAGGCCAATATCAACTTATAGATGTGAAACGTGGGTGCTTAACAAAACACAGAAGAGCAGAATCCAGGCAGATGAAATGAAATACTTAAGAAGAGTCCGAGTCGTTACAAAAGACATAGCTAGAAACACAGATGTAAGAAGTCATCTAAAAATAGATTCAATCCTAGAATTCATAGAATTGGAAAACCCAAGACAGACTGAAAGAATATGGAAAGCAAACATATTTGAAAATAAAAGAAAAGGGAGACCAAGACAAACATGGAATAAAAATATTCCAGAAATATCAAAAAATAAAGGGAAAACTTGGCTGGAAACAAAAAAAATGTGAAAAAGCCGAATAAATTGGAAAAACTTTATAGGCATTTAGTTTAAGATACATACCGTGACACCAATTAATTGGTAAATAGGGTCTCCAGATAATTCGTCGCCTGAATGTAAGAACTATTATTATTATTTATATAGATACCTACTTCGTACAAAAACTTGAATCATTTGCTGGTATGTCTACTTTACTGATTGCCAGATGTCTCCAGATGAACTGGATGAGTTAGCCACTTATTACATTCGTTTCTGATTCGTATGGAGAATTCTTTCTGATAGATAACACAATTTTGAAAAATTTTGAGTTACCCAAGAGACGAATGATGTGAAAAGACACCTTAAGTCCATTTTCCACGGTGCGAGTTGACGCTGCAACTCGAAAAAGTTGCATGCAACTTGGCATTCTTTTTCGTTGGGCGCGTCGTCGCATGAATTAGAACTTGCTCTATTTTCGAGCGAGAAATCGCTGCGACTTGGTAACTCTTCTGGTGGATTTTGTCGCACCAACCCAAAATTTCTATTGGCTGTCACTGTCAATCAAACTATCGATATGCTGATTGTACTTTTTCTCGCAGCGATTCGTCCCAGCAGCAAGTCGCTGCGATTTGACGCAACGTGGAAAATGAACTTTAGACATTTTAAAATAATATACATAACTATTAGGTACATCATATTGGGAGAATAATTGAAAAATAAAATTTCAACGTGGGTCTTGTGGAATAGTCTTATTCTACTTGTTCTCCACATGAAACTCGATGGTATAAACGTCATGACAATGAATAATACATGTATCATGTCATTATAACGATTACGGTCCTGCTGTAATCTATGCTGGTAGTGGATACACTAATCAATATCACTAACATTTGCACATTGACATAGAGCTTAAGAGTTGGTACGCATTTTGCACTAGATCGAAGCTTGTTCTAATTTGCAGTTTCTAACTTTCCGCGCAATTTGCAGATTCATCTATTTATTATCCTTTATTCCATTCAATTAATCACTCAGTCAATTTTCGAACAAATATGGGATGACTTATGATCAAGAAAGCATTTGAAGAGGATAATTGAAATAAATATGCTATTTTCGCGGGTAATTCGTTAGAAACTTGGAAAGTATTATCTTTTTATTGTCGTTCGAGGTTTTTTATTAATCGAGCAGTACTTTTTCCTCTTTGGAAGGTCCCTTCTTATTTTTATCTAGCAGCATTTCTCCCATCATCTCCAAAAGAAATGACTCGAACGGAGTAAAACCCATGACAGTATAATCTTCAACCACCTTTCCGACTAAAAATGATTGGTCGGCCGTATTTTTCCCTCATGAATATACCGGGTGTCCCGAGTTATCATATACAGGCAATATCTCGCTTATTAGACAAGATAATTAATTGAAAAAAAATCTGCATTGAATGGCATTAAAGTACGGGTCGACAGCAATGTTTTGCTGGAGACCGCGGGTATTACCCTTAACGTTCGAAATGCTTATACCATTTTTTGCGCGATCGTATTGAAATATTCGAATTTCGAATAAAATAATTCAAATTTCTTCGAAATGAACGAAATGTCAAAAGTGACGTTTATACTTCTCGATCAGTTTAAAATATAATTTGCATTTTGGTGAAATTGTTTTCATGCTATTTATTACTTTTTATATTGTTCTGTTCGATTCTGATCATTAAAAAAATATCAATCTTCTTATTTTTTTGTTCCTTTTGTGTAATGAATGAAGTAATATATTATTTGGGACCACTTAAATGTATGTAGGGATAAGACGTCGGTAAGTAATTCACTTACCGACGTCAGAATGGTAAGTAAATCACTTACCGATTGTTAGACTTAGAAACCCAGTAAACACAACCTACCGACCTGACAACCGATGCTGTAAATAAACAAAAAAGATCGATCGCGCAAAAAATACTAAGTATGTGCTATTGTTGTATTCCAAATAGAACGAAACGCAATTCTCAATGATAATATACAAGGGGTGCCATTGAAAAATAAAAAGTCAGGGGTTACCTACCACAGGACTGTAAAAAGTAAAACATTTTTTCATAAGTCATTAGGAAGTTACTTTAAAGCCATTCAATCAATTTTTTCCTTTATTAATTTATGTTGTCAAATAGGCGAGATATTGCCAGTATATGATAACTTAGGACACACGGTATAATTTCACACAATTTGATTGACTTTTGAATTTTATAAAACATTTTATTAAGCCTAATCACGGATTTTCCAGGATTAGTGGCTCCTGGACTATTAAAAGTCCATTCGCAGGAGAGCAGCGAAAAATATAAAATTTCAGATATTTGTCTGTACTATAAAAGAGATGTAAGATTCTTTGGCTGGATTAACGAATCCTTTCAAGATTAAATAGTTCTAATTAACTTATATAAAAAACGTAATTTTCCCATCTTGTTTTTCTCGTCTGTGACCCTTCCTACAATCAGATGACACGTCAAACGCTATTAAATCGGCCAGTGACTTTAAGCCAGTTCATTATCTCTTTGATGTTGTTGAATGTTCCCTTCTTCCAATTTGTCAACTCAACTCGCTCTCCTCTTCTGCGATGGTCGTTGTCACGTATATATCGGAAATGAATACGATACATTTTCCACCACGTCAGCAATTCAAGTGTTTTTATTCAGCGTCAACGGAATATTGGAAAGTTCTGAGTGAATGGTTGATAATTGTTGGTATATCTCAACCAAAAGTTAAAATGGTATAGTTTGCCAAATATACATATCCAGCTAAGCGACCTTTATCTGTCATGATGATAATCCTTTGCCTTCTATATCTTTTATCATTATTAAACTGGACACACTTTTTTACTTGGGGTTTTCCCAAGCTTTCGGCTTTGGTTCCTGGTCCTGACCTTTTACATAAAGTTGGATCAGATATTCAATTTCTTAAGAAAGTTATTATAGTTATAATACACCCGTATGCATAGTCGATTGCCAGCGATCTTCCGGAGGGTCTCCCGGCGAACGCTTTGGCGCGTCGTTGAAGAAGTCGTTGAAGAAGTTTGAATTGCAGAATCGATCTCTCTCCGTTCTCCTCGCTGGCAATTCGCCAAACATCTTAAGCATGCGTAATTCATTTGTTCACACAAGGCTCTTCACTGCTATTCATTGGATCAGAATCTTTCTACGACGTCGCAGAGTCTACAATAAATATGGCCACAAGGAAGTATGTGGCACAGAAATCTCTACAATGGAGGGTAAACTCACCAGAGGACATTCGGCGACATACATGGCAGGCGTAATAGAATAGCCACCTAATCAAATTTAATCTATAGTTTGAGTTACCGAACACATTTCCAATAACCCGAATTTTTGGGCGTTCGGGTATGTCGACTATGTCGTCTGTCCGAACGCTGAAGATTAATTACCCCTCATTCAAAATTTGTCATTAATTCATACGTTTAGGTTGGGCTCAACAGACCAGGCACTTGAACTGAATCTTTGTACCATTGCCCATGTTATCTACCTTCTTCCGATCCAGAAGCTTCGTGTCTTCTATATCGGCCACCATTATATCTGGAGGAATCTGCAGTAGTTGTGATGGTTGTATTATTTCCACTCCAAAGTGCTTCCGTCTGAGTCCTCGAAAGTTCTCACAGAAGCAGAGTATGTGAGTAGGTGTTTCATCGTAGAGTTCACATTTTCTGCACATAGGTTCACCTACTTTGCCCATCCTGTGCAGATGCTTCCTCAGGGTACAGTGTCCAGTCACTAGTTGGCAACTGTCTTCAAATTTCTCTTACCCAGCTTCAGCAGCCTGGACGACAGTTCCTTGTCCAACTTATTGAGTAGACTCTTAGTATGGAGGTGACTTTGTGTCAGCATCCATTTGAATTGGTGTTCCTTAACCAGCCTGTTCCCGACTTTCCCTCTTATGTAATCCTTTGTGATTCCACAAAACGGCTCCGGATCTGTGAAGGTTCCTTTAGATCCTACTTCAGCTAGCTGGTCTGTCATTTCATTCCCTGCAATCCTCCAATCCCCTCATTTGCCGGCACCCATATAAGAAGAGACAGTTTGTTGTCTCAGGCCAGCATGTTAAGGGTTTCTTGACAGTTTGTCGTGTTCTTGTTCAATTAGTATCTGTTATTGAGTATCTTAATTATTACTGGATTTGGTGGAAAAGCAGGAAAATATTTACTACTCGTCTGAATCTGTACCAATATGGCCATTTATCCAAATTATTTGAAAACATCACCTGATAGTAAAACATATTCACACAAATAGACCATATTTTGATATAAAAAAAAAAGACAATCATCAATAAAAGATGTGAGAACGTTCAGAGGAGCATGTGCGGATTCAGACCACTTCATGGTCACATCCACACTACTTCAGAAAATCAAAAGAAAATGTAAAAACAAGACATATATGAAGAAATGGAATATTGATAAACTACAACAGGAAGATGTGCAAAGTCAGTACAGAGAAAGTATACAGAAGCAAATTAGAGAAATACCAGCAAAAATTACAGAGATACAGTCAGGATGGAATATGATTGAAAGATGTATAAACGCAGCAGCAAAGGAGAAAATAGGTATCGTAGAAAATATAACACAAAAGAAATGGTTTAATGAGAAATGTGAGGAGATAGTGGAAAAGAAGAAATTGTCTTGGATAAAATATGTTAGAACCAATAGCCTTGCAGATAGAGTGGAGTACGAAAAACTAAGAAAAGAAGCAGAAAAAATATTAAAAGCAGCTAAGAAGACAACAATTGAAAATTCAATCAGTGAAATAGAAAAAGAGAGCTTTAATAAAAACACCAAAGTATTTTATCGTAGAATAGATGACCAAACTAAACCATACAAAAGCAAAATAACCGGAATAAAAAATAATAGAAGAAGAAATGGAATATAAAGAAATATGGATGCAGCATTTTAAAGAGTTATTAACAGAAACGGAAGATACGGAAAAAATAGATATACAAAAAGTGGATAACGAGGAAATAATCTCGAAACCAACAATAGAAGAAATAACGGATATATGTAATTAATAAATGTAAAAATGGAAAGGCGCCAGGTAGGGATGGAATTATTATAGAACTTATGAAATATGGAGGAGCCGAGGTGATAGAAAAAATATATCAAATAATAAATAAAATATGGGAAGATGAAGAAATGCCAGAGGAATGGAATATAGGTCAAATTATAACGATACATAAAAAGGGGGATCAACAGATATGCAAAAACTACAGAGGAATTACTTTACTTAACACAGTTTATAAGATAACATCAACATTTATACAAAGGAGATTACACGAGACAGGTGAGGTAGCAGGAGAATACCAATATGGGTTTAGGAAAGGAAGATCTACGACAGATGCTATACATATACTTAAACAGATCATAGAAAAGGCTAACTAATACAATATTGATTTTAAAATTCTATTTATAGACTTCCAGCAAGCTTTCGATTCAATCCGGAGAAATCAATTAATAAAGTCATTAAAAGAATTGGTGGTATGCGATAAGCTGAGAAGATTGATAAAAATGACTTTCGCAAAAACAATAGCGGAGATAAAAACCCAGAAAGGAACGACAAGAAAATTTGAATATAACAAAGGAGTCAAACAGGGTGATTCATTGTCAGCGACACTTTTCAATCTGGCCCTAGATTATGTATTAAAAAAGATAAGTAAAGGAAACTTGAGAACAAAGGGAGGTCAACTAATAGCATTACGCTGATGATGTTGTGCTAGTGACAAAAAATAGGAAAATTATGGAAGAAATGCTAGAAGAAATAGTGAAAGAAGGAAAAAAATTGGTCTTAAAATAAATGGGGATAAAACAAAGCTATTGAGAATCAAAAAGAAGTGTGAATATAGGAATATTAAGATTGGAAATTATAATTTTCAAGAGGTAGATAAAATGAAATACTTGGGTATAACAATATCTAATGACGGAGACAAAGAAACCGAAGAAATAAAAGAAAGAATAGCAGCCACAAATAGATCATTCCATACCAATAAAAAGCTGTTAAGAAGCAAACTAATAAGTAAGAAGACGAAAATGAGGGTATATAAAACAATTATAAGACCTGTATTGATGTATGGATCAGAAACATTAACAATGACGGAAAAAACATAAGGAAGATTTGAGAATACAAGAGCGTAAGATATTGAGAATGATATTAGGAATGAAAAAAGTTGGAGATGAATATAAAAAACGAGCAAACGTAGAATTGGTATATGAAATAGGAAAAGATATAGTGCAAAAAATAAGGAACAGAGGATAAAATGGTTGGGACACATATGGAGGGCAGGTACGAAGTCAACAATATTTGCAATAATGGAATGGAAACCTTGTGATGAGCGGAAGAGAGGAAGACCTAAAGCTACGTGGTTACAGGAAGTTATAAGTGACCTCAATAGCGTAGGAATGAGGCAGTGGAAGGAAAAAACAAAAGATAGGAAGAAATGGCGTCAGATTGCCAAAAAAATATAAGGAAATGAAGGAAGAAAAGTGGATCGATCCACCCCAAAAAAAAAGGATTTAGAGAGCTTTTTAAAGCGGCGCTACCCCCTCGGGGGTGTTAAGCCAATATATCTATCTATCTATCTATATATTTGAAAACATTTGAAAAATTGTGTCTATTAATGTGGATGATAAACGTATTATTATTATTATTAAGGAATGTTAGTGCCAGTCTGCGAATGAATTAATGTACTCGAATATTTATTGTGCAAGAGATTTTCAAAATACATATATTATAATGTCTGCTTAATTTTAACATAAGCTCGTCTATTATCACAAATAGGTACGCGATGAAACCGAATCGTAATTCGTTTTGGATGAGATTTTTTTTCCAACAATGCCTTGGAAATACGAAAATTACATTTACATGCAAATTTTGTACACAGCTAGTTTCATTGGGATTTGAAATTAACCATTCTGAGGATTAATATTTTTCCATCTATGTGGAAAATGAATGCAGTGTGAACTAATTGTTGGTGTTGAATACATTTATGATAAATCAGCTGGGTTGTGCACGAACAAAAATCAACAAATACGCCAATACTAAGAATAATAGGCTGAATTTTTGGATAAACCTCCATTATTGTATGACAAATGTTGTCACAAAATTCACATATTCAAAAATATAACACTATATTCCACGACAGGTTTCCCAAATAACATTTGCAAATAAAAGAAACATCAATCCCAAGTAATGTGTGTTTGTTTTATATTTGAAGACCGAAAAATTTAACTGGAAAATTTTTCATCGCCACTGTTTTTAAATTTAATCCCTCTTGAAGGCTGAGAAACACGTTATACCAATTACAGCTTCTCAGCAGCATCGTATTTTTTTGTGGCCTATATTTCTTGACAAACTTTTGTTGAAATTTATTTGGGTTGTCGGTTCTAGACGCTTTTACTCAACAAAACTCAGATTAAATCATTCTAACAATGACAACTGAATAAAACTCATCTATTCCAATAATAGTTTTTGTATGGCTTAGTTGAAAGACTGGTTGGGTTTGAAAAATACAAACATACCTACTCCAAATAATTCCATAAATTTCATGTTTCTACTTCCGTTAAGGGTGAAATTCATAGTCGACACTTGAGGGTCACTCATACTCAAACTCAACTTTGAGTTTAGTTCGATGCGACTTTTCATATCCACAGTCATTACTCAAGTAATCAGAGACAAGTAATATTTCAATTTGAGTGAAGAAAGTTTGGCATCAATGTTATTATTAGGAACTTTTGGTTGCGTTTGGTTAACAATTGTGATCAATGAACGTCCTTTAACGTTCATCTAACATCTGAGGCCGTATTCTGGACAAGTGAACTTTTGATGCCGATACGCACTTCGAGAGATTCGTACGTTTTGGTATTCTTGACTCATGAACATTGATGCGTATACGTATTCAAAGCGAGTGTTTACAGCGAGCGCTTTGTATCGTTCGTTTCATAATTTTGTTGACATCTATGGATAATATTATACAGTGCTTTTCAGATAAAAGTATCCACCTTTAATAACTTTTGTAATACTGGTATTTAGAAAAAATCCAAAAACACGTCAATTTATGTTGGAAGGGGCAAGCATTATGGCTTATTCAAACTTACTGGAAAAGCCACCCCCTCACCCCTATCAGCATCCCCTTTATTTTTTTAAATCACTTTTCATATTTTTTATGTGAAATACTTACTCCTCTTTGAGCTGATTTCAAAAATGTATAATACATGTAGGTTAAAGTGGTTAGTTTATGAGATAAACAATTTTTCTTTTAAGAGCACAAATTTTACTTATTTTTTACTTTCACCTTATTTGCCTGTACTAAAATGGGTTGTACAACAGTTCAAACTCTTCAATCTTTTTAACTGTGCTATTTATTATGAAGTTTCATATTCGAATTTGTGTTCAGTTCGTGTATTAGCCCTCTGCAAGTATTCTATTCTCAGTTTAGTTCTTTACTGTTCATATATATTTCTCAGTTGCTGCGTAAGTTTATTTTTCAAGCTAGTTATTCAATAGATAATTTTAGATTCTTATTTTCAATTTTTGTAGTAGAGATTATTTTTTAAAAGTTCATTATTTCTTAGGAAAATAGAAAAGTAAACTCTTTTCGTCTAGCAAAAAACTAGCCTCAAGTGAGCTGGTTCATAAATATTTTCATATAGAAAGTAAAAAAACTGATTGTGCTAGCTTAGCTGGAAAGAAAAAGGCATGGGTGTTACTGGCACACGAGTTCAATTCAAGCGGAGAGCATTGTTTCGTATAAAAAATGGATTAATTTAATAATTTTTCTTTTTACTACACCAATGTGATTACTAACCTAGGTGAACGATAACCGTAAGAATATTCATCATCTATATAGGTAGTTTACAAAATCAATAAAATCATCCATCATACTAATTTCCTTGAAAAATTTGAAACTATAACAGACAAATAACAACCAAACAAAATTTTTATATCGTAAAATGACAGTGTAAGGTACAAACGTGGTTTATTTTGTGAACATAATTAAAATAGTATATTATAGACCAAGGTGGTGGAGACTATTATTATTTACCAAGCGGATTATGGAGCGAATAAGGTGCGAGGCTTAAGTGTCTCAACAATTTTTCCACTACTAGCCGAATTTGGGACAGAAATTAAAAATAGTTCACAAACGCACCACAAGAAGCGTTTACCCCGTCGTCTGACTGACAAGTAAGTATACTATCAGTTTTCGATATATCATGAACGTACTAGTTATGTTATCACTGTTATCAGTAATTTTTAGTTGAGCGCGAATTTTAAACTAACGGCTTTTTTATTCAAATAATTTGATCTTGATAGATGATTTCTCTGTTAAACTACTAGATATCCCTGAATTCTCAAAATATTTGAATTTATCCATTATTGACCTAGATTACTGATAGAAAAAATTGTTAACCACTAATAGAGACATTCAACTTCGCAGTTGGCTAGAAGAAGCAATAATTGTCAACTTCACAGCTAGTAGTGATAAATAATATATTATTAAGGATACTAAACTAAACACGTTACCAACAGAACCGTACTCTCTAAAACCAGATTTTACTTCGTTCGTAAAATTGATATAATTATGCTATTCACTCGCTCGTTTACTGACTGTTGTAAACATAGTTTTCATACCAGGTGAAATAATACTTACAGATACACGCGCCAGTTATGTTTAGTAGCACGTCAAGAAAAATGAGTTGAGAGTTGAAGAAAATTAATCGTGCACGTCACGCAAAGAACATTCAACGTCAAAAAAGGAGCTGATGTAACGTTACATACATTGTATAGATACCGTGCATGTTTCAAGCTCATTTTCCGTGTATAGAACCATAACATTTTGTACACTTTACTAACCTTGCTCTTATTTTAATTTTCTCCTCATACTGACAGTTTCGAAATGAAATTTTCATTGTTTTCGATTTTACGTTGTAAATGTCTAAATCAATTTAATATAAGCTCACTTCTCTTTCTGAGAGGAAGCAGATCCCATAAATCCAAATGCACACACTGACATTACCTCTACTCCACGATGACTCCACGTCCGTTTACTTTTTCAATCATGTCCATCTTTTTGTTCCTTCATTTTATAAATACGGAGTTTTGTATCAGTCTTATATATTTTTTGTTTCGAATATATCTTCTTGATATATCGAGTACGTTTAAGTGCCGTTACACTTAGCGAGTGTATCCTATCTAAGGGAAATATTATACAGGTGATCCTAGAGACATCATGGTTCCAAAACAAACCATTGAAAATGGGGCTGACCGATGTTATGTTGTTGACGGGTTCTTACATGTATGAACTTAGGATATTTAATGAAACTCTTAATTTTCTTCAACATTTATTTTAGGTCGACATGATACATCAATCTGACAAATAATCAACTGATGACTAAGTTGTTTCCAACGAAACTATTAAAAATAACCTTAAGGAGACTTCACATAACACGCCCTTTTTTTATAAATAAAAAAACACTAACGATAAATAACAAAAATAAAAGTAAACAATTTACCAAAATAACCTCAGTCATTTTCTGAAAATGTAAACCGTCTGGGTCTAACTATTGTTCTACCACTTCTGGTTTGAACAGAACTTTGTACAACTTTGGGTTGAACATCAAGCTCTGAAGTTAGTGATTCTAAATCAACAAAACTACTTGAACTTTCGTTATTTTCTAAAACAGTACTACGTGCTGCGGAAGCCGGTTTTAGAAT
>CAJUYH010004102.1:0-28779 GCA_910591685.1 Galerucella tenella | reverse complement strand
AATTAATCATAGCCTTGACCATTTCCCAAAGGGTTGCCATATCAAATTATGTTCTTAAACATATTTCCTTCGATAATATGTCATTTTCATCCGGTAAACAAATCGGTGAAGGACGATCTTGCTTCGGATCTTAGACTAATTGGGAGTATGGGGTCCCGCTTAAATTTGAAATCAGCTATGTAGTTCGGCAGCAAACCAAAAGAGGGCTAAAAAAATACGACATGAGAACCATAGAGAAATATAATTATTTTGTCTATGATGAGAACTTTATATTTAGTGGCCTTTGCCTATTTTAGTTGTCTGTGGTTTCTTGTTTACTTTAAAAAACACAAATTTCCTCTCTATGGTTCTGTTGTTAGAAATGTCTGAAGACTCTGAAGAAATAATAATAATAAAGGAAGATACCGGTGATTTAAACATATTACCTGAAGAATTTAACGCTCTTTGTCGTTCTTGCCTAAATGAAGATGGATTAATAAATATATTTGAAACTCGCATTAATGGTTTACTGTTTAAAGACATGTTAACTACACTTTCTGAGGTTACTGTAAGTACTATGATCTACAAAGTTGAATTACATTAATTAACAAACTTTCTTTTCTAGATTGAGAAATCAAATAATTTGCCTACAAAAATTTGCGATTCATGTGCTCAAAAATGCTTACAGTTCCTATCCTTCGGAAAATTAATTCGCAAATCCCAATTTACTCTAGAAAATATAATTCAAGTAATACCGACAGAACAAACTGATCATCACATACAGGCAATACATGATATTGATAAACAAATATCTCCGAACATTAGCAGAACCAATGATATCAAAATTAATAAAGACCAAAATAATATACAAATTCTAGTAGCTGATCCCAAAAACATGGATGTTGATGCAAATATATCTTTTTATGAAGATAAATATGAAGTAAATAATGATTCAGATGGTATGTAGGTACCTTTTATTTAGTTAAATTAAATTGATATAATGAATTTTTGATTTTTAGATATTTCTGTAAAAAATAGTGAAAAATATCAATGTGGAATTTGTAATGAGGGCTTCTCTTCATTAATAGATATCCATGAACACACTAACCAAACACTAAGTGATGAAGTTCAAACTTGTCATAAAAAATTATCAGCAGTGGATTGGAAAACACATAATAATATGTCAATACATTCACATCAGGTACAAGATAATAAACCAATAAAAAAGTACATTCAATGCCATATATGTGAACGAATGCTTAAAACTACAACTAGCTTAAGGAAACATATGAAACAGCATAAAACTGTAGAAAATTATAGATGTAATGGTTCTCTGAAATCGGAAAAAGTCCTTTATACATGTGAAACTTGCAACAAATATTTCACTGTAAAACTGAAATATATAAAACATGTCATGTCACATACTGGAAAAAAACCATATCCATGCACTATGTGCGAGAAGAGATATACACATCAAACTCATCTTGCAGACCATACAAAAAGGGTACATTCAGCCGAAAGACCTTTTGTCTGTTTGTACTGCAACAAAACGTTCAATAATAGTGCTACACTCAAGATTCACTTAAGAATACACACAAAGGAATGGAGATGTATTTGTGATATTTGTGGGAAAGGGTTTTATACATATAGTAATATGAACAAACATAAAAAGATTCACAACAAAAATAATATTGATGTAGATAAGGGCGATTCTGAAGATTTTTTTTAAATTAAATATAACAGCCTTTAAAAATAATCAACACAAATCCTGCAAATGTTAATTTTTCAAGAAATAGGAGTACAGGCAGATTGGGAAGATATTTATGATGTAAAATCACATATTCATTGTATATACAAAAATATATTATTCACAGGAAACATGGTTAAATTTGCATTCCAAATTTCAGCTTTTAGATATCCATATTTTTAGTTAATACAGTTTATAAATTATTAATTCCAAAGAAAAAATACTATTTCACATTATGTACAACCTGGTGCTTCTTCAAACTACTTCCGGTACAGAAACTTTTTTTACACAAATTACAAGTGTAAGGTCTATCACCAGTATGTATTTGAATATGTTGATTCAGGTTTCCTTTCATAGCAAAACTTTTACCACAATAACTACAACTATAAGGTTTATCACCTTTGTGAATGTGTAGGTGGGTTTTTAAATGTGCCTTTTGGATAAACTTGCTTCCACAAATAGAACATACATATGGTCTCACTCCTGTATGACTTCTTGTATGAACTTCTAGCATTTGTTTGTTTTTACATTCTCTTTTACAATATTCACATATGTATTTTGCATTAAAGTATTTTTCTGTAGTTTTTCGTTCCTTACAATGTAATGCTGGATTTTGTTGGTGTAATTTTAAATGTTTTTCAAATGCTTGCTTATTCGTGAATTTTCGACCACAGTATTGGGATACAAATGGTGCAATATCATTATGAGTCCGAAGATGATCAGTTAGAGATGGTGCTTGAATAAAACATTTTCCACATATGTGACACATATGAGGTTTTACGGTTGTATGTGTATATTTATGCCTAGATAGGTTTTCTTTTCTTGACATTTTTATACCACAAACATCACAGGAAAATGGTTTTTTATTGGAATGTGAAATCAAATGTTGATTTAACTTATGTGACACCACTGCCTTACTGCAAATATGACATATCTTCCTAGGACGTCTTTTCAATAATTCCCATTGTCTATGATTTTTGTACTTAACAATATTGAAAAAGGTTTCATCACAAAAACTACAAGTGTACCCTTTTTCTTCCACTTTTATTTCAATATCATGACTAATTTCAGTTTGATCAACAACTGCAACTTGTGGATCCTCAATTATTTCCTTTTTTACTGTACATTCTTCTATTTTATGCATTTTGGGCCAATTAACTGTCTTTTTTTCTTCAATTTTGTTCTCATCATGTATGTTGCCATTACAATTATCTAAGATATATTTTTCTTCTTCAATCTTTACATTTTTTTCTATTGGGCTATCCAATTTCATTTTACTTCCAAGTGCTAATTCCAGAAGGCCTTGTGATTGTAAAATCAGTTCTTTAAATGCACAAAATTGGGTAAACAAAACGATACATTTATTACATATCTTTTTGGGCAGGGTGTCAAATTGATCAAGCTAAAACCAAAATAATGAGTGAACTTTTATGTATAAGCATAATGATAGTTTTGGACACTTTAACATCTACGTAAAACTACTTGCCGTTCTAGAATCTACATTCAACTTTTAAATGTACAATTTGAAAATTACCTGTGCGAACAAGGAATTAAATATTTCACTAAAAAGAGTCCCTTTATAGGCAATTTCAAATAAATTTACTAATGCACCTCTATTAAGACATGCTCGACATAAATTATCAACTTCTTCAAGAGCAAACGTGATAACATTTTTTTGTCCTTCATTATTTAATTCTATTTTAAACATAATAAACTTTAAGTGAAATGGTAATAGAGGAATATTTTATTTTGTCTATGGAAATGGTGCTGTCACCTCTCTTCTCTTCTGCGTGTGCGCAGACTTTTCAATATGATTGACAGTCAGTGTTGTTATCTATCAATCTATGACTGACAGAAGTAAGTAAAATATGTTTTACTGAAAAAATATATCTTCTAAAATTATTATCATTACAACAACCTATGGAATACACATGAATAATAAATTCATATGAAACTTTTATTTCAAGCCACTATTAGTTGTACTGACTTATGATAAACAGGCCAATTTTTGTGCTACAAATAAAGATTAATAGAGGCCACCTCACAGAGAATGGTTCACCTAATCATTAAAAATTAAGAAGAAGATAATAAACGTCACATAATTTTGAGAAGTAAAAATTTTATCGGAGCCGTAGCGATTTATTTCTGTAAACTAAATAAGTTTAGAAGTCATGACGGAAAAAGAAGGTACCGAAGTCCCAACAAATGAGGATGTAATAAATGAGATTACCCAAGGACTACATGAGAAATTGAATGCGAATGATATTGAACAAGACAAAGCAGCAAGTGATTTGAAAGAAGGTATTCCACACGATTTCGAAAAACCAGACCTAGCAACAGATGAAACATTTCAATCAGATGATTTTATAAATGAAGAAAATTTAAAAATTGCAGAACTTAATCTTACAGATGAGGAAAAAGAACAAATGCACACAAAGGCTTTAGAACTTAAAAATAAGGGTAACGAGCAATTCAAGTCTGGCTTACATTTGCAATCTGTATCTACTTATACAGAAGCCTTAAAATTATGCCCCCTAACTTATGAAAATGATAGATCTATATTATATGCTAACAGAGCTGCATCAAAAATTTCCTTAGGTCGTAAGGTAAGTGCAATTGAAGATTGCACAAAAGCTATAGAATTAAATGACAAGTATGTCAGAGCTTACTTAAGAAGAGCTAAACTTTATGAAGAATCTGAAAAGTATGATGAAAGTTTAGCTGATTATAAACAAGTTTTGGAAATAGATAAAGATAATAAAGAAGCTTTACAGGCACAATATAGATTACCTCCTTTGATTACGGAAAGGAATGAAAAACTTAAAACAGAGATGTTAGGTAAGTTGTCCTATTTTTTCTCCTATAGTTTATTGATATACCTACCTACATTATTACTTTTAGGGAAATTGAAAGATTTAGGAAACATGATTCTAAAACCTTTTGGGATTTCCACTGAAAATTTCCAGATGAAGCAGGATCCAAATTCTGGTGGTTATTCTGTTAATTTTACACAAAATAAGTGACAAAACTTTTGGACAATTTCTTAAATATTCACTTTACAATCAAATGGGGCTTCCAGGAAACATAATTCAATATCCAATCACCAATAATCTATTTTAGATATTTTTATTTTAATATGCTCTTATCTTAACCAATAAATTTTGTTTTATGATTTTAATTTAATTACATTTATATATTTAACCACTAGAAGCAATACAGTAAAACATGATTTGCCACCCACAAACAAATATGTATAGTGATTATCGATTCCTATCTTTATGTAAATTATACCCCTATTGATAATTCAAATCTGATTAATTACCATAGTATTATTAAGTTTGTGATAAGGTTAATGAATTTTGACCTGATCTAACTGATATAAATAGTTTTTAGTGGAAAACACTACATATTCAAATATGATAATATTTTATTGAGGGCCATTCGCACCGGACTTAAATCCACGTTCGCACCGTATTTAAAGACTTTTTTATACTTGCTAATAATATCTAACAATAATGTTTTTTCACATGTGAAATTTATTCCACGAGAATGTTTTTTCCGCTCATATTTAAACTACTAAAATATGACTCGGAAGAAAATACTTATCAAAATGTCAAAATCAAAGATGACATCAACTAATATCAAACGGCTGAGACCTTTTTCGAAAAAAGATTTTAAAAATTGTGGCGTTGTTAAATGGAACCTCCCACTTAGCTAAGGGAGGTACGGCGCGAACGAAGTTCTACTTAAATTATAAGTGTCGCTTAGCTAAGTATGACTTTTTAGGATAATCGGTGCGAATGGCCCTCAAAGAATCACAAAAAAATCTAAGATTAAACTTTCTAAAATATTTAGTATTTGATCAAAATTACCGAAAATACTGGAAGTCCTAGATTGAAATGAGCTTAAACTCACTTTTTATACTGGAAGAATTATTTGCTAAAATCTCAAAAGTGTCTGGTAATTTCAAAACAAATGTTCAACCTGTGCAACATAATTTCTAACCTACCAGTTATCAGTTTGGATATAAATAAAATCAACAATACTTCTAACTGGCATTTTTGTGTTCGGTGGGTGTATTTTAAAAGTAAATTGGAATGTCTAGACCTAAAAATTACACATCAGTTAACAAGCTATCTATGTAGATGGAAAATAAATAAAAAGTAATAAACTAAATTTTTTATTCAACAAAATTAACCTAAGTGTCAGCCCATTATAACTAACTGGATGTGATAACATCAGCCTTATATTATTTTTCCCACTCAACTTAGTGAAAATAAGCATATGGCAGTTCGAGAAAATGTGACTAAGCCTTTCCTATAACTAAGCGATAAATTTACCGCATAAATGTTATATATTTAAAAACAGAAAAAATATTTCGTTGTTCCCTTTATATATATACATATAGATGTGTGTATTTTTTCAATCGCAATTATTGTGATGTCACTGACTTAATAAAACCATATCATTTGTATCAATTTATGTTCACAATTTTTTGTACTTTTGATTATTCTATATGTAAAAATACACACATCCATACAAAGCCACACTCTTTTCAACCACCAATAAAAATATAAAAAACAATTTAATCTAAATTATCATCATCTGGTAGGGTTGGCTCAGGTTTTGGTGTTGCTCCTGCTCCAGCACCTGGGAAACCTCCAGGAAAACCTGGGAAACCAGCACCAGGGAATCCTGCACCTCCTGCTCCTGGGAATCCAGCACCTGGAAAACCACCTGAAAATCCAGGAATATTCATTCCAGATCCAGAAAATTTGCTTGAAAGTTTAGTGACCAGATTCATAACTTTGGGATTGGATTGATATTTTATGAAATTTGCTGGATTCATAGAAATGTCTTGAAAAGCTGTGGCAACTTCAGGATCCTGAAATTTAGACAAAATAATGAATATAAACTATCCACCCATTGAGGTATTAACTATAATTAATTGTTATTAGGTTCGTTCCAACCAGCAATTCTGTTATCGTTTGTAACCAGTAATTGAACTATTTAATGCGCATGCGTGAGAGAAATTAGTAAAATTACTGGTAATCTATTATCAAACGGTTGGAACGTATTTTAAACTAGTTTAGTAGTTATTGTTATTTCGGGATGCTGCTGTGAATACTTTGCCATAAACAATTGATTTTAATATCATTGAGAATATATTTTATTGTATTAGCATTAATCAGAAAAAGAAAGTATAAAAACAAGACATTTTATTTGTAATTATAAAGCCTTCAGGCTTGAAAATACATAAAAATAAATACAACGAACTTATAAAAACCAAAATAGACACTTTTTATCTAAAAATATCAAATTAGTGAAACTTAATTCTAATAATATACTATACTATACTAATATATTAACCTTGATAATAATGTAGGTAAATGGAAAAATTATAATATGTATGTTCTATTTCGACCATTTTTCAATTATATCATAAGTAGAAGCAATTCAGCACAATATAATGTGGTTTCGGACTCCATTCTTCCCTTTTTTATTTTATCAACTACTACACAAAGAAGCAGTCAGTAAGAAACGGTGCACACTATTTTCAAATCAGTTCAAAAACTAAAAACTCACTTTCATATCCTTCAAACTTTCCATAAAAAATAAATTTGACAGTTTAAGATAAAAATGTTGCCCTGCGCCTGTTTCTTAATTTTAGAACTGTCGATACTCGCTATCGAGCAAGAATCGTTTGAACGGTAATTTTATCGGTCCACAAACGGGATGGAACAGAGAACTGATAGTAATCGAGAGTTCTGAACCAGTAATTTCAGGTGGTTGGAACGATTTTTTTCAACTGCGCATGTGTATTAGTAATATTACTGTAAATTACTGTTGATTGGAACGAACCTATTATTAACTATACATGAATAAGTGATATATCATCAATAAAAAACACTTACTTGAAATGCTGCCATAATTTCAGGATCTTGCAATAATTTATAAAAATCTCCACTATCCCCAGCATCAGTTGATGTTTCTTTTTTTTCCTCTTTAGCTGCAGCATGAGCTTTTCTAGCTTGGTTGATTCTGTCTAGCTTCTCTTTTTCCTCTTTTTCTTTCTGTCTTCGCTCCTTTTTTAATAAATGTTCCTCAATTCTCTTGGCATTTGGTGTGACTTCTTTCAACCACTCATCTATTTGTTCATCAAGATCAATGTTACAAGCCTGTCGTAAGTCTTTTGCTGCCAGTTCCCATTCTCCTAGTAATCTATAAGCTCTTCCTCTGAATTTATATGCTGCAGCTGAATCACAATTCAACTCTAAGGCTCTTGTACAATCTCGAATACAAGCATTTGGTCTGGTCAATTTTAAATACGCTTGACTCCGTTTTGCAAATAATAAAGCACTATTTGGGTTATTTTGTATGGCTTCTGTTAACAAATCTATGCCTTTTTCGGTGTTACCTAATTTAAATAAAGATAATACAATATTTAGTTAGACAAGAAATGTACCAAAACCTAAAATATATAGCCTAGGACTAAACAAAAAATTGAATTATTCACCTTTAGATAATTCAGACATTGCCTCAGCTCTTAATTCTTCAGCCTTATCTGACATCTCTTCTGTTATTTCTTTAGAGGGATCTCCCATCTTCTGGGCATCATCCAATTTGTCTGGTTCTACACATCCACTCATGTCAAATTCTAGCTCAGATTCAGGATCAGATTGAGCCGCTTCATCTTCTACGGGTTCATCGCAAACTTCATCCGGTTCTAGTTTCACTCCAGAAGATGAAGGCATTCTTTTAGGATCTGGGAGTTTGGCTCCTAACGATTCGAGAAAGTCTTTGAAAAATCCAAGTTCCGGAACATGTATGATGTCAGGAGTTGTTTTACAAAGGAAGACAAATTGTTTTAATTTATCAACGGCGTCTTTACTTATTGGACAACTCATTTCGAAACTTTCCAACAATTAAAATATCGAAATTTGCAACACTATTTTACACCGATATATCTCTCGGCAACACCTACTGAAATTCAAAATTTAGTTTGGTCTCAAACTCAAATGAGAGCTGTAAAATAAAAAATCATAGATGTTTAATGGTTTAAATAAACAATTTTCTGCTCGTCACGTCGTCACGTTTGTAAAATTGACATTGTTGACGTATGTGAAATAGGTGCGTTTTTGTTTTTCTGGTTCAGCTCCGGCTGCTTCGTTACCTATGGTTAGAGATGAAAATAATTCATGTTTTCAAAAGGTATATTATTATAAGATAAGGTGCTAAAGCTAAAAATCTGAAATTGATGTCTGGGTTGATTTATGAGTGTTGTATTTTTTAGAATACTTCTATTCACAAATCAGAGTAGTATGGTTATCTATGCTTCTATTTGGCATAAACCTTAGCCACACTTTTCGGTTGCAGTTGGCAGAACTATATATTTTGGCAATGTCAATATTTTGAAAGCTAATTTGACTTTGACAGACTTTGACTTTTGTAGGCTCCGAGAATTTGTTTGCTTTGCTTACTTCGTGATTGCTAACGGAAACGAACGGTAAACTTATTTATTCCAAAAATAGAAAGTTGTAAACTTATCACTCTATTTCCGAGTGTTATTGAAAGAATCATGGCTCCTGTAGATGTAGATGCAGCTCCTGTAAGTATTCTTAGGATTTTGTAATCTGCAATATGATTCACTATAAACAAATGTAGGGTGTTTCCTTTATCGTTTTCACATTATTGAAAGATCCTGAATTATTTTATTTAGGCTTATGTTTATCTTTACACTTATAATATCATTGAAATAAACATTTTTTTAATAGTTTAATAAATAAAATGTGTTGCTAGTAGGTTGTAGGTGTAAGGTTCTCCCTACACAAAATCCTATATTATGAACTTACTATTAGACTTTTTACATGTAAGCTGTTGACCTACCCACTTATCTACATTTTTATATGGATAATGTGGGCCTATTCTATTTTGGTATTCATTGCAGCCAATGGGTCACATGTAATTAAACCACCTTATTTAAGTAGGTAATCATTTGTTGCAACATGTAAAGGATTTGAATGTAACTACTTGCACATATTTTTTGTCAATTTCCTGACTCATTTATGGGTTGAATATTTGTCAATATTATTTATTTCTGATCAAAGAATCATTGTAATACTGTTTATATAATTTTAACATTTTCTATTTCACTTCATTTCGTTTATGCTGTGAAGTAGCAAGGAAAGCTATATTTTATTACCTTTCACACTTGCATATACATTATTATGTCATAATTATTTTTTGTCAACATCCTGGTTGATTGCTCTTATGTTTTTTAGTAAAATTGAATGAATGAAAGTCTCAAATATTCTAAAAACTAATAAACTGACACCAATTCATAAAGCTTGCATATATCATCATTTATTCTATATATTTTTTGTTTACTTCAGTGTTTTATTAAAAATTCTTAGGACTAAGACTAAGTATGCAATGTTTTTGAAACTATATTTACATGTCTATAATAATTATGCAAATTATGTAATTACAATTTTATTTTGGTTTTTCATTTAGTTTAATACCTATTATGTTGATGAAAGTAATATTTGAAAACATTTTAAAAACTGTTGTGTTAATGATGAATCATTGAAAGTATTCATCCTGTTTTGTTGATGACTATATTTTCGAACAGTGTAATTTCATATAATAAAACACAATAAAAACAATATCAATTGATTGCTATTAATAGTTATATAAACATTATTGTTTATAAGTTAACTAGTTCTTTATGCTCTTTGTTGAATAGTTATTCTTATGTGCTTCATCTTTAAAAAAATTCATACATGTTAGTTATAAGATAAGATTATTCAATGTATTGGGAAGTACTCAACTTAATATAAACTTTGTTGAAGGATTTAAAAAATATTTGTCTTAATCATTCAGATATAAATAACCCATTTCCACTGAATAAACAAAATTATTTTAGGCTGGACTTATTTTATTTGATTTATGAAATGTATCCATAAATTTGTTTCAGATTGAAGCTCAAATAAGAAACTTGATGCTCTCTGGACATGTTGGTTTTGACTCCCTTCCTGATCAATTGGTATCAAAGAGTGTTCAAAATGGTTTTATTTTCAACATTATGTGTATTGGTAGGTTAAAAATAATGATAATAGTAATAATAATGCATTTTACAAAAGACGGCATTATATAATTTTTTATTTTGACATTTCAGGAGAAACTGGTTTGGGAAAATCGACTTTGATGAATTCACTTTTTAATACAAATTTTGAATCATCACCAAGCCCTCATTCTCTACCAACTGTCAAATTAAAAGCCCATACCTATGAACTACAGGAGAGTAATGTAAGACTCAAGGTAATGTACATAAGCTAGAATCATATGAAGACTTGAAATAAAAACTTAAATTTTCACTATACATATATGTTATTTGCATTGGCACTCAGTTGAAAAATTATTTTGCACTTAGTGTAGTTTTTATTCTAAGTACTCATATTGTGATAAAAAATATTGATGAAATTAATTAATCTAAAATTCTATTCCAGTTAACAATTGTGGATACTGTGGGTTACGGAGATCAAATAAATAAAGAAAACAGTTTTAAGGCTATAGTAGATTACATAGATGCACAGTTTGAAAATTATTTACAAGAAGAATTAAAAATAAAAAGATCTCTTTCTACCTTCCATGATACCCGTATCCATGCTTGTTTGTACTTTATATGTCCGACTGGACATGGACTAAAATCGATTGATTTGGTGTGTATGAAACAGCTTGACCAAAAGGTAAGTAAAAAGCTTTTAAAGTTTTATGGAACTTAATACTTTTTGTTAACAGGTTAATGTTATTCCAATAATTGCAAAAGCTGACACAATATCTAAAACGGAACTACAAAAGTTCAAATCAAAAATAATTGCTGAATTACAAAACAATGGTGTCTCCATATACGAATTTCCAGTTGATGATGAATCTGTGTCCGATATCAACTCCACCATGAACTCACACATACCTTTTGCTGTAATTGGTAGTACTGATTTGATTAAAGTGGGAAATAAGATGGTCAGAGCTAGACAGTATCCATGGGGAACTGTACAAGTTGAGGTAAGTTTCTATTCTTTAATATTTTGTGAAATAAGAAGATTTTTCCTACAATGGCTTTGTCGCTAAATATAAAATATTTATTCCAGAATGAATCTCATTGTGATTTCGTAAAACTTCGTGAAATGCTGATTCGTACCAATATGGAAGATATGCGCGAAAAAACCCACTGCAGACACTATGAGTTGTACAGGAAAAAACGCTTGGAACAAATGGGTCTCAGTGATGTAGACGAAGATAACAAACCTGTCAGTTTTCAACAAACTTTCGAGGCTAAACGATCGACACACTTACAAGAATTACAACAGAAGGAAGACGAGATGAGACAAATGTTTGTTGTAAGAGTTAAGGAAAAGGAGGCTGAACTAAAAGATGCCGAGAAAGATGTAAGTTTGTAATATCTCAAATCATTGGTTTCTATATTTATTTTTGAGATACCCTAAAATGTCCTATTTCCATTTCAGCTTCATGCAAAGTTCGACAAACTTAAGAAAGATCACACTGAAGAAAAGAAGAAAATCGAAGAATCGCGCAAAAAGTTGGAAGATGAAATAGTAGAGTTCAACCGACGAAAATCTCAATACCAGCAAATGGGACAAAGTCATCACACCCTTACGCTCGGCAAAAGTAAGAAAAAATAAAATGCCAGTGCTGTATGTTTTGTACTTTTATACTTTTATGATTTTATATTTTTTTTAGAGCAATTCTCTGTTTATATTTTTAAGTGTCTACTAAAAATTTGCATTTAAATACTAAAATATACTAATAAATTATAAATTAAATCCTGAGTGCTGCTCTAGAAACTTTTAGATAGCTTGGTAAATAAGTTTTTGCGATTTAACTCCAAATTTGCAAATGATGTAAGTTTTATTTTGAAAATATGAACTTTGCTAAGTATACTAAAATTCATTCCTTTCATTAATGATTGGCATTAAAGACTTGGAATAGTAAAATACTTAACTAAATAAAAGTTCTTTTTTCTTTTTTAGTATACATTTGGAAAAATAAAATTTATTCACTTTGTTACAGTTTGGCTGTATTATACAAATTAACTTACATCCTTTTACAAGCATGAAAGTGTCACTTTTTATTATTGCTTAATATTTCACAGAGTATTGTATGATTATCATTAACTTTGTGTATGTATAAAATCAGTGTTTGTACAACTCAACATAACAGTAATTTGAACAATATTTGTATATGAAAACAAGATTTGTCAACATACAAATGTTACACAGCTGGAAACTCATTCTTAGTAGAATATTTCCAAATCCTTAGCTATAATCCGAATAGGGTACAAGCATAAATTTTGCTATTGGTGGGAATTGACACTTTATCAGGTCTCCTAACACCTTGCATGCCTATTTTTTCAAAAAAATATAAACTTCACTTTTAAAACTACCTTATAAATCATAAAATTTGAAAGTCCGCCAAAACGCCCTTTACGTCATAAAGATGGCTGCCCCATCCGTTGAGTCACTCGATTTGTTTACGTTCTTGTGACCTAATTTGTTTCTAAAAGCTTTAAAATTGGATAAAGTCGAAAAAAAATCTTTGTATTCCAAGTAGTGCATAGTTCCAGAGTGTAAATCAATGTCTATCAAAACTCCAGACAAAATATTTGTTACTTTACCTGGTGGCGCAAGCAAAAATGAACTTAAGAGAAGGGCATCGTGGTTGCAGGCTATGCAACAAAGACGATATTTCGACAAATACTACTGCTTTTATTTGTGAAGACCATTTTAATGTAAGTACCTACTTCTATGCTGGTAATTTTTATTCTGAAATATTTTGAGGTTATGTACCTATATGTCTAGGAATCAACCATAAAATCATTATTTTCTTACGACCACACATCGAAATATGGTGAAGCAATTAATAGGTTAATTAATTATAATATAAACACAAAACTACACAGAACCTAATGCAATACCGGCTATATTGACAAAAGTAAACAAATTGTATGACATCACACGTATCATCGGTAGCGTTCGGAAATCCTCGGGTGGTGGTCGGAAAGTGCATTTGAATTTTATTTTAAAATTTGGAAGTAATTTCCAATGGAAACTGGCTTATTTCCTATTATTAATTATTTTTGATATCAACTTTACTATTACAAATTAATATCTAAGCAAAATATGAAATATGCGTGTACTCTATTATAAGTTGATTAATTTTATAACTAAATCAAATGTTTCACATAGAATCCTTAAATTCAATTATAATATTGATAGTTTTGTCAAAAGTACGATGTACCTTTTCAAATCATGTTCCCATCTATCTATAATTTTATCCATTATCATCCATTCCTTCCTAAGTGTTCACTTTTTTTCTTACCTTGTTCACCCCCCAAGAAGAAACTTCTCCACACACCTTTCGTCATCCATACTGTCCACGCGGCTTAACCTTCCGTCTCATTATTGTATATTGAATTTTATAAAATCATTTTCGACCGTTTTGGAGTAAACAGTTGTGGGACAACCTGTATGTGAATTTCGATAAATCTGGCTGTTAATTCAAATATGAGTCGGTTTTCATAATCGATGCTAGATATAATTTTAATGCTTTTTGTGTATTATGTTTAGTTTGCTTTAATTTATTTCTCCGATTCCATTTTCAGTGTTGCAAGTTGTTACAATATTTTTTTATTGAAAAACGTTCCTTGTACACAAAAAGTGCGTGAACTTGATTCTCCATATTATGGGGAGATAATTTAACTTGAAAGTTGTAAGATATACTAAAACTTTCTATAAAATTTAAAACAACCTTAATACATAGATGTAAATTGAATTAAGTAGGTACAGTTTAATCAACATAGAAAATAGGAATTGAGTGAATCACGTAAATAGATCGCCATTGATAAATATTCTAATTCTCCACTGCCATTTTTAAAATTCTTCTGAAGTAATTTATTTCATTGGTACAATTTTTATTGTTTATTGCATATAAATGTCAACCTTATTTTACATAGAATGTGCTTGTTATAAAATTGAAACATATTTGGTGCTCTGAATACTTTGGTAGTATTCTGTAATGGTACTAATACTGAATTGTATATTCTTTATTTTCTAGGACTGCACAATAAATTTTTATGAAGATGCCATTTATATGGAATAAATAGAAAAGTAACGATTATAGTGCCATGTACATCCATTATAATATCGTTTAATTTATAATTTTAAATGTTTTGTTAATCTCTATGGATATAATATATATTAAAAAAAATGTAAGTACCAAAGTTAGTAAATTAGTCATTAAGATGAATAGTTGCAACTATTACTTATTTATTATATTATTTTATGTTTGTAAGTATTGCAAGTTGTATTATTTTAACGCATATTCAATTTTACTTGATATACATTTTAATATCATCTATCTTTTGTTTTATTTAATTCTTTCGTATTCCTTATCAAAAGCAAACTAAGTGAGAGTGCATTAATTGGTTGCAAGTAAGTTTACTACTACTACTGAATGTGCAGGCGAGACTTGACCTAGCCAAACTAAAGTCAAGGCTCCGGTACTGAGGCCACTGGCGGGCTGCTACCTAGACATCCATGACGCCGAGCCCTTCAATAAAGGCCACAACCTTTTCCAGTGGATGCCTGCTTGTGTCTCCAGGGGCCATGTCAGGGACTCCGAAGATTCGACTGCGTAATACAGCCCAGTGTGGACACTCTAAGAGAACATGGACTGACGTTTCCCTACATAGGGAACTTTCCTCTACTCCTAGGTTGTAGAGGTACTTCCTCACACAGCAGTGCCCTGTTAGGAGTCCTGCTATATTCCTCAACCTACTCCTTGGTAGTTCAATAGCTGCCCCAGCGTGTCCATCAGTCCATCCCTTCAGTAGAAGTTTGGATTGTCTAGGACCGTGCAGAGCATGCCAATGAGCGAGGTGCTGGTTCCTCATCCACTTCCTCGTTTCCTTGCGTATTGTTTGTTTTATTAGGCCGAGGGTCGGGCCCAGGCCGCAGAAAGGGTGCTGGTTCCTCATCCACTTCCTCGTTTCCTTGCGTATTGTTTGTTTTATTAGGCCGAGGGTCGGGCCCAGGCCGCAGAAAGGAGCTGCCGCTTCTTCCGCAGCCAGTGCATCCGCCATTTCGTTGCCTTCAAAACCAGAGTGGGCCGGAACCCATTCTAGCCGCACTGCCTTCCGACTTGCATGATCAGCAAGTCTTTCTCGATATTCGTCAGCAAGTCCTGAGTTGATGGTATATCCACTCAGGGCCATAGATAAAGGATGCCTTACTTCAATACAGGGCTTTAATTGCTGCCTGACTGTCGGTGTATATGGTTATGCGTCGATCCACATAACCTCTGTCTAGGTTTATCTGCGCACATTCCAAGATAGCGTATATTTCGGCCTGATATGCAGATACACCATCACCCAATGGTACACAGATTTGCGTCCTTGGGTTCCTAGAGTAAATTCCAGCCCCTGCTCTGTCACCAGAGCATGAGCCATCTGTCCCGGATCATAGCCCTGTAAGTAAGTTTACAACTAGAACAATAAATACACAAAGTGCCAGAACAAATATTTTCTTAAGAAGAATCTCATCAATGTTGGGAGGAGGAGGAGATTATCTTTATTGGTTACCCAAATGGCTAACGACCAAGGTCTTTCTGCTACAGATTTTTACAATTTTCTTGTATAACAATTTTTTTTAAATAGATCCAATAACTAAAAAAAACAATAAATAGATTACAATTATATAAGTATATATGTAAGATGTAATTGGAACTATTAATAGAGTCTGATTTAGAGACCCACATTGTATTAATTTACAGCGTTTGCTTTAATACTCATTATTTTTGTCCACAGGGGCTTTCCTTGAATTTTTCTTTTTGGTGCTATATTCGGATCCCGGGCTATGACCATATCTTGAAGCATTTCAATGTTTAGGTTTTTTGCGAGCTTCTTGCTTAACTCATTCATTCTTTCCAAGATAGGTGTGATGTTGACAGTATTATATAGCCTTTGGTTTGATGGACAGTGTATAGGGTTCTGGGAGTGTCTTAATTTGGTTATGATTCTGAGGCAAGTTGTTTCTGCCACTTGTAGATTGTTCAGGGCTGGTTTCGAGCAGGTTTGAAATAATATAGAGCCATATTTCAGAAGTGGTCTATATATCACTTGCTAAAATGTTTAGCTCTTGCGTTTTTCTTAACTTCCTTTTTTGTGGTAGTTGAAATTTAGTTCATGGTCGAGGTTTATGCCAAGGTATTTACAGTGTTGTGAGGGTTGAATTATGTGATTTTGGATATTGATTGTATAAATACTTTGGTAGGCTATGTGGATGATGTAACCTATTATTTATTTAAAATAATAAGGCAAGATAAATTGCAACGGCGACTCAATGTGGAGAGCACCTCAGGTGTGAATTCGGAGACCAAACTAATATCAATTCAGGGAGTAGTCTTACCGGTTCGCGGGTAATCCTACTTTATTTAAGTTATTGAAGTTATATTGAAGTTAATGAGATAATAAATGAAGTTAAGAAACCAAATGAATTTAATAAGTTAATAAATCAAGTTAAATGTAATTAAAGTTAATCAACAAAGGTAAGTGGGCGCCACCCTGAATAATATTAGTCGACTTGTTTTTCACATCACAACTCTCTATCAACAAACCTGGAAATGTTGGAAGGGAAGGAATATGAACAACGTTGTTAAATTTACAAGTTGTATAATGATAAAAAAATATCACAGTAAAATATAAAAAAATGATGGGTTTGTGTGTTGAAGCACGTTGGTTTTAAAATGGTTGACTTGTTTACTTCCCTTAATTTTCCACGTGTCTGAGATGAAAACTACTTCGGAATTGGCAGGTATACAGGTCTCAGGTACAAAGTTCAGGTACAACTTCCAGGTACAAAGTCTCAGGTATGTCTCAGGTACTAAGTAAGTTACTAAGTTTCAGGTACCAAGTCGTAGGTAAAAAGTCGCAGGTACTAAGTGCATTCACATTGAATGCACTTTAGAAAAATAAAGTTTGAGGTAAATCTCTCACAACAAATTAAAAATTCTTAACCTTATCGGTTGATGGTTCACAGGAGAATGAAAGCTTATTCTCACTACTCGCTATTAAATTGTTTAACTATGCGATGAGCAATCGACATACGTTGTATATTCCTCTCCTGTTCACATGCTCCGCTTCGAGAAAGAATTTACGTATTCGTAGTGTGTTCTTAATTTCTATCTCTGTATAGGAGAGAAGAATTGATATATTTGACCAATATCAGTGTATACTGAACCTCACCAACGTAGATTATTCGTCACACATTAAATGTAAAAATTTTGCCTTTTAGCGATGATCGGTGCTACAGGTTTTCGACGAGAATCACATGTTGATAAGAAAAAAGGACTGGCTACTCGCCGTCCGGTAGATATTTAAATATTCCAATGATAGTGGTCAAATATAACGTTACATTGAGGATAATAAAGTATAGTTTTTGTAGGGTTTATTTGAATTCTCCATTTATTAGAAAATACCTTCAATGTTATTATAATAGATAACTTTTATTTTCATTTGATGTGGTTAAATCTTAACAAATTATATTGTTTCACGTCTGCATGGGTCCTTATTTGGTTTAAAGCTGAAGAATCTTGGCTTCAGTCCACCCTATCGCTTTTGATTCAGTTTAGGATTATGTTGACAAATTTTTTTTTCAATTTATTTTAAATAATATGCAGGTGACATTTCAACTAAGTATATTTTTATTGATGTGATTCTATTGAAATGGATCTGAGTGACTGAAATATAAATCAGGTAATGATGTGGGTATCGTACTTTATTTTGTATAAATATAATACAAATATTCGCTAATATAATAATAGATCTTAGTATCTAATTTGAACTTGAGATTGAAATTGGTATAAAATTGTTTAAACTAATGATTATTCTACGTTTATACCTATACTACAATTATTAATAGGCAAAATATTTTATTCTTGATATTAAAAATATTGAAGTGTCAATCACAGGTGCGCTATATGATTATGATAGTGAAAGTTACACAATAGAAAATGGTTAAATGAATTGTAAAGGCAAATTATGGGCTTGTTCAGTGTTACCTATTTTTTATTCTATACAAATGTTGTTCGGTATATTTCAATCATTAGCTGCAACTTATCATATTCAATAAATAGGCTTAGACTATTTTGCTCTTTTCATGATATTATTATTATCATTTTTATCTATAAACTTTTGATAATTTTAAATAAAATTAAAGTTATAGTGAAAATCAACCAAAAAATTATTGAATAACCAATGAGGAAACTAAAAACTATTATACTTTACAAAAATAAAAAAACCATAATTCAAAAATAATTTGTTGCGTAATCTTATTTATCTTAAAATTATATTTGCAACAACAGACTCAACTTATTATTGAATGCAAGGAGTCAATTGTATACCTAATTTTATTCAGAAACTACCATAATCATTAGGACTCACAATGTCGTACGTCCTAATTGAAATGGGTAATTTTGAACGTTCTACACGTACATAGGGCATTAAAAAGTAACGGAAAGTCTCCAAATTAACTCCTTTTGTTTGCAATCAAAGTATGTTCAGACTTTGTTGGATAAATTTAAAAAAAAAGTCAATTGGAATGCCGAGATAGGTACACCTATTTGCCTTTACTTTTATACGATACACAGGTAAATATGCACATAATTATCACTATATGTTACTTAAATATTGATCAGATTAAGTAATTGCACTACTGGAATAATGAAAATACGTGATTGTTTATTGCAATTTTTGTAGTATTAGTTTTAATAATATAAGCTATCTTTTCACTACAAACATTACATAATAATTATAATTAAGTAAAGATTGATGGCAAGTACTTATCCCCGTTTTTGCGAACTATTTTAAACGACGTTAAATTAAAAAAAAAATTAATCTGTTCCCCAAAACGAATAGGTAACATGTGAATTAATTGAAATGAAAACAATTCTTGACATAACATTGTGCTCCCGTCTCTGTTTTACGCTTATAAACTATATTTACACATTAACGGCGAATATTAACTAAAAATTTCAACAAAAAATAAACAATTTCTTTTCGAGCATCACTACAGAGTTACTTACATAATAAAGAACGTATTTATTCCACAATCACATTTTAATGTGTGACCGTTACTTAAATAACCAACAATTTGTCAATAATAAAAATCACTTAGGTACATCAATACCAACATCTTTCAACATTAGGTTTAACAAACTCCATATAAATACCAAGGTACATGCAACTCTTTGATCTGCCCTTGAATTTATATGACCATTTAAACGCTACATTTGGATCGATACAATGGAGATAAAAAAGGTTTATTCAAAAAGCTAAACTCACCAAATCTCTTGTATTCTTTAGTACCTAACTGAAAGGTCGTCTCTAATTTTTTATGAATAAAATAAAACAATTTTTCTATGATTCCCCTGTTTCTAAATTAAGTAATAAACACCAATGTTTATTGGCTTAATTCAATATGGTTAATATTATTAAAATCACGGTTTTTTACTATGTAGATGTTTCTGTAGTTTTGCATGTGCAACAATTATTAACGAGTAATAGACTCCCTAGGAGGTGGACTCCTATATTTGGCTCGGATATGTAAATATTTGGAAGCACTGGTAGGTCGATCTGGGGATTCTCTGGAGACGACTTTTACTTGACATGGATCGTGGCGTAGAAGAAAATGGTCAAGAGTATCCCACCCTCCTCCAACTCTTACCATCATGTGACGACCTTTGAGTAACTGCAACAAAATGATAAATATACAAATTCAAAAATTAGAATTACAATTTCTAAATACATAATTACACAGGAACATTTCTCTAATATTTATCCTGTTCTTTCACTGCTTTTTATTACTAGATCCCATGAAACCTTTGCGCCAATTTTATACTTTTTTTCACAATCCAACTACTTTTACGAACAAATTAAATGTGCATATTGTTTTTAAGGCAAAAGGTGTATTACACTTATATGAACTATACTGTATTTGCGACTAAAGCCCAAATTCTCTTTTTTAAGATTCAAATTTCCAAAATCTGAACCAAGTCTTAACATAACTCCGAAGTATGCTTTAACTTGTGTAAGGTGGTAAAAAAACTACGTGGCATGGGTCAACTAAAAAAATAGCAGTGATATTTTAAGCTCGGCAACTAAGAAAAACCAATGTGCAATTGAAGCCAAATAATGTTTACCTCATATCTTTTTATTCCATTGGCACACTTCAAAATGAAAATAAATTTCAAATCAAATACGCATTTTATCATAAATGACTTTTATACAACAAATAAACAGTGGAGTGATTTTACGTAGTTTGGTTGTCTCCAAAGTGCTTCCACCTGAGTCCTTGTAAGTTCTCACTAGTCACTGAACCAGATTATATAAGTAGGCGTTTCATCACACAGACTCATTAGCTTTTGCCAATTTTGAGCATGATATTTCCTTAGAGAGCAGTGTCTGGTCTTCATGTCTCTTAACCAGTTTTAATAGCCTGGTTGCTTGTCTACCTTGTTCAGAAAACTCTTTGTATGGAGGCTCCTGTGTCAACTCCCATAATAGGTGGTGCTTCCTCTGGCCATTTCCCAATTTCCCCTCTTTACTACCAAATGTACATCTAATCATTGTGTCTCATTTCTATATTATGTAGTATATACAGGGTGTACCAATCTTACGACAAACTTCGGTATATGGGTTATTTTAAGAGATATCAAAAGTTATCAACAAAAATAGTAGATGTGTTGAAGGTCCATATTTTGAAAGTATATCGAACTATACAGAGTGCTGCATAACTGCGTTACAAACCAAACATATGATTTTTCAAATGGGAACCCCTGTATATTATACCGAATTCGGATTGGTTACATTTTTTTGAAGCTTTTGATATAAGGTTTTCTCACGTTATACAGAGTCCTTCAAAAGATATGGACACGTGAAAATCGTGGGTAAATCAACGCTCTGTAGCTTGTTGTACGTTGAAGAAAAAAAATGTATTTTGCCAAACAGAGTTTCGTAACATGATGCAATATCTCTGTATCCTATTAAATTTCAGTTATATTCTTTCTTGTATACAGGGTGAACGGAAACTCGAACCTGTCATTTTCTTTCTTATTTCAAATGGAATATCCTGTATTTTATAGCAAAAATAGAATCTTCGATTATGTAACTTTAACTTTTGTCAAGCATTCCTTATACCCAAAGTTAATAAAAACAGAGTTATCTGGTAATATTTATTGTTAACTATTAATATTGACCTATTGTGTGGAAGCAATAAACGTTGTACGTAACAAAAAATCCTAATTAATGATAAATTTTAATGAATAATTCATTCTAATCAAAACTAGCTACCAAAAGTATGATCCTAACCGTAATATTAAGCTGAAGGTTCAAAGTGTTCACCGTTAACATCAATGAAATGCTTCAAGAAGGGGGCCCAACTGTTTGGCCAGCTCGGTCACCCGGACTTAACAAAAGTATATTTATTTTTTTCTGGTCTTGTGAGGAATAAGTTTATAACATCCCCGGCTATTAGAGATGACATGAAAGAGATAATTAGTGCGGCATTTCGATCTGCTAACGTTGATATGCTGAGAAATGTTAGTCAATTATTTCAACTATTCAGTAGCATTGCATTGATGTTAACGGTGAACAATTTGAACCTTTAGTTTAATATTACGGTTGGCATTATACTTTTGGTGGCTAGTTTTGTTTAGAATAAATTGTTCATTGAAATTTATTATTAATTAGGACTTTTTGTTACATACAAAGCTTATAATGCTTTCACATAATAGGTCAGTAGTTATATTTTACAATAAATATTACAAAATAACTGTGTTTTTACAAACTTTGGGTGTAGGGAATGCTTGACAAAAAGTAAAGTTACATAATCGAAGATTCTATTTTTGCTATAAAATACAGGGTGTTCCATTTGAAATAAGAAAGAAAATAACAGGTTCGAGTTTCCGTTCACCCTGTATACAAGAAAGAATATAGCTGGAATTTAATAGGATACAGAGATATTGCAATCCGAATTCGGTATAATATACAGGGGTTCCCATTTGGAAAATTATATGTTTGGTTTGTAACGCAGTTATGCAGCACTCTGTATAGTTCGATATAATTTCAAAATATGGACCTCCAGCACATCTACTATTTTTGTTACTAACATTTTTGTCTTAAGATTGGTACACCCTGTTTAATTAAATATTATACAAATAATAAATAGGCCATATAAACTTACCCTGACAAACACATTTTTTCCAGCAATGTTATATTTTCCTTCTCCTACTTTCCTAATTCTTAATTTGTCACACCTTCCACTAGCACAGTTGCAGTTCTTCTGCATCAGTCTAGCAGCTAATTGTACCTTTCTATCCAGTTCATTCGTTGGAGTTGGACTTGGTGTATCAGCACCTTCACTATCACCCGAAGAAGGTCTAGTTGGAGGGGTCACATCTAGGTCTGGATCTTCGCCACTACCTATTTATAACAAAAGCAAAAACATTCAACTTTTTATTTTACCTCTTCTACTTTATATTTCTCATATTTTAAAGATTGGGTTGTGAAAGATTTTGACTTACCTCGTGACCACTCTTCATCTTCCGTGTTATCGCTTGGAACGCCGTCACTTGCTCCACTAGTATTATTTACCACCGGCAAAGAAGCCAAATTATCTGTTTGATCCACTAATACAACGTGATGTGTATTCCATCTATCTAAAACAGACGATATCGCTCCAGCTGAATGACTCTGTTTCATTTTTGAGTAACTTGGAGTAGTATCCTATAACATAACAGATTTATTTAGACAAAATTAACGACTAATTGTGATAGGGGCCTATTCTGTAACCTAAAATTTAGAGGCAGTTAAAAATTTAACCGGCGCTAAAATCAAATCGGTATTCGCTAACCACATTTCCCTTAAAATTTTAAATGATTCCTATAAAAAAGCCTGTTGAAAGTATTACTTTTAAAGGGATGTTAAAGTGTGCCTTTAACAGTAGATGTTTCTGGTGAAGCCTTGATTGAAGAATTAATTGCAAACAACAAGAAGTAAGAAACATTGTTAGGTTATATTTGAAATAATTTAAATTAACAATCTTTATATATTATTCCTGGGCATAATTTAGATTACAACAAAAAAGTATTAGGGACTTGAGTGATTTCTTTTAAATACCTGCTAATTTATTTAAAAGTATTTCCCATTTCCAAGGAAGTGTCAAGAAAAATGTGAAAAAACTTTGTTTTTTCAGTCGTTCTCGGCACACAATTCATTTTTTATAACATTATAACTATAATACAGGGTGTTTTCAAATGACACTTACAACGTTTGCATGTAGATACCTCTCGTAAAATTGGACAAAGTGATATAAGGATTAAGTGGTCTAGACTATTTACTTGTCGATATACTGGGTGCTGCAGTTATAACTTTCCCTTCTTCTTCATTAAAGATTAGCTATTAAATGACAAAAACGCAGTTGCCAGATGCTCTACTCGAAATTTTAAGGGAACCCTTTAAAATATATAATTTTTAAGAGTCCTCTAAAATGTATACTTGCAGAATAGCATTTCAACAACACGTTAAAAACTTATTTTTAATAGGCGTCTAAATTTTGAAGGTAGTTACAGAATAGACCCCCTAGTCAATATGTATTTACCAAGTTTCATTTGTAAGTGCTCTGAAGTTTATATTTAATTGACTCACAACCACCTATTTGTTTTTATCACATAATTGTAGATAAGGACACTCTGATGTATCAATAAATTTAAATGGTTTTTTGGAAACATTAAGATATTTGAACTTTTATCAGGTACATGTTTTTAAGTTGATTAACGTAACAGTAACTTGACCCATAGGGCAAGTCTGGTAAAAAATGGATTCTAATCAGAACTGAATGAAAAATTACACATATCTCTGAACAAATGATAAAAACACAAGTTTATTCTTTTAAAATTAATATTTTTGATAATTATTTTTGGGAAATTAAAGTACAATCTTTTAATTCAATGTTTCGGTAGAGTTCCAGCTATTGTTATCAAAAACAGTTAAATTTTGTTTGTTAAATTTTGGTCCCTATCTAACACTAATTAGAAAATTCGAAAATAGACTGCAAAATTTTCTGCGAATTTTCCAAATTTTTCCTGTTAAACCCTTAATATATCGTTTAAAGTTTATTAAAATTATATTAGTTAAAATATTTTTACTATTCCATTCTCTATATTCCTAATTTCTTAATTAATAAATTACGTTGGGTGATTATTGTTATAGTTTTCTCTTTTAAGAACTCATTAGGTATCATTAGAACAAATAATTTTGGCTCGCTATCGTATAGAGGTTCAACTATTAGTCCAGTAATTTAAGGCATCTGCGGAAAAATTCTTGTTGAGCTGGATTTTTGTATACATCTTCCTTACAGTGTTGTAATGAAGAAGTGAAAAATCGACATGGATATCGTGCCGGCTGAAAAAGTTATGAAAGTCATGAACCCAGACAGCACACACATGTTCTATGAACATTTATAGAAGCTTTCACCAGAATGTTCATATAGGTATCCTATGGAACTCCCTACAAGAGACATGTCATATTCTAAGAACATTCCAAGAACTATGAGATGAGAGAGGAACTCTGATTCTATAAAGGAGCTATGAACGTCCTTCAGAATATTCTTGAACCGTCTTAGAATATTCTACAGTTTTATTCCAGGAACATTCTCAAAAGATCTTCTACAAATATTCTTCCAAATATTCTATGGATATTTTCCTCTAGTTCTAGAAATGTTTTCAGAATATTCATTACACATTCATTCGGTCATCATCAGTCAGGATTCATGCAGCACAAATTTACACAAATCTAAGCTCCAACTAAGGAATTGAGGAAGCTGAATGGTGATCATCTTCAAACTTATTAATGGTACCTATTGATTTTCTAGTTGGAGTTTAGTTTTATGTAAATTTATGCTGTATGAATCTAGCCTAACATGATTTGTCAGACATGGCACCTATTAACTCTGCGGGATACAATTTTTGATGTTTTGCCTTCTACAAATTCAACAACTATTGGTCAAAGATTTTGAATAAAAAATCAGTTTATCGCAAATATCTCGCGACCTATTGCTCGGAGGTCAATAGCATTTATCATAAAAATTGTTCCAAGTAAAATTATCTACAAAAAATGTCTATTGCATTTTTCTGTAAAATCAACTGTTTTTGGAGTAGAGCGCTGCGAAAGCGACTAGAATGCACTCACATAAGCTATTGTATACCGTACACGAAGGTGTCGCGAGACCTGCCTCTTTGCACCTGCTACTGCCTGTCGGACTGTGTTTAGCTCAGTTGAAAATTATTTTTTTAGCGTTAAACACGTTATTTTAGTTATTTTCTGCTCTTAAACAGTTTTTATCATGAGTGATACATGTTTTATATGCAATGAATTATTATCGGATGGTGATGTTGTAGAAGTTAGGCGTGATAACAAACATTCAAAAATGCTAGTGTCGCTAGCTGTCCGAGTTAAAAAATAATATACTATTGCCAATAACGACTTTATTACCACCAGCACCCGATGAACTAATGAACACCATCTCTTGTACGACAGGTTGTGGTGGCAAATGTGGATGCAACAAAATTGGGTTCAAAAGTTTGTGGACATTGCCGTGGCCAGTTGTGACGCCTTTTGGTCGAAATATAAAGTTATAAATTATTTAAATTATTATTATAAAATATTTAATATTAAAAGACATAAATTCCCTTGAAGCTAATTTCAATAAATCACGAATCGTTACATAAATATAAAGTAGGAAGGCTGCACGTACGAAGTCAAGTTCAGAGCGTGAAATAAACATAAATAGTATTATTTATATTTACTAATGATGAAATTGACTCGTCGTATAAATATGCTAACGATAGTGTTTTAAGAGGCATTCTAATTATCGATTCTCATTATAATTATGATTACCATTACTATTAATATTAATGTTAGCAATAAGTAGTTTAATGTATATTAGTAAGTTAAAGTAATAAACAGAACGTGTCCCAGTGCTACAGGTAGTTGTTTTATTCCTGTAAGATGACCCACCGAGTGACCAGCAACACCACCTATTCAGAGGCCCTTCCACACCTATAATCTACCAAGTATTCATCGACGATACATTCATTACACAGTCATGCTTAAACAGTCAACAAATGATGAAAATAATGAAGATGTAGATGTCAATCTAGAAATGAGTCGACTCGACGTCTTGTCAGCAACTATATTACAGATAGATATCGACAATGAATAAAAAAAAATTATATACTGTGTTAATTTTTTTGTATTTTTCACAAATCCAATGAAAAATTATTTTTTCTCTTATTTGTTGGGAATCAAACCACAATAATGTTTTTTATTTTTTACTTCGACGTTTCGGTAGCGTTCCAGCTACCGTTGTCAAGATTAACTAGTAATAAAAAAAATTTTTGGTCCCTATCTGACACAACGAAAAAAATATGCCATATAGGGACCAAAAAATTTTCTTATTACTAGTTAGTTAATCTTGACAACGGTAGCTGGAACGTCGAAATGAAAAATAAAAAACATTATTGTGGTTTGATTCACAAAAAATAAGAGAAAAAATAATAAGTAATGCCACGAGGAACTTACTTGAATAAGAAAACCTTTTATTGAATATCATAGACTATGCCTACGGGGGAAACCATGTAAAAAAACGCGCCTTGTATTCTATCTTATAGGTAGCTTTCACAGCGCTCTACTCCAAAAACGGTTGATTTTACAGAAAAATGCAATAAACATTTTTTGTAGATAATTTTACTATGAACAATTTTTATACTGAATGCTATTAACCTCCAAGCAATAGGTCGCGAGATATTTGGGAAAAACTGATTTTCGTGACCTTTTGACCTTCAAAACTTTTTTAGCCGGCACGATATCGATGTCGATTTTAACTCATCTTCATCACAACACCGTAATGAAGGTGTATACAAAAATTTAGCTCACTAGAAATTTTTCCGCAGCTAAAACCTTAAATGGTTGGACTATATCTCATTCAATTGATAAAACTTACTGTAACATTTGGAAATTGCCAGGACAACAGCGAGTTTAATCTTGAATCAAACGAATCTCTTTCTTCTTCTGCTATTTGTTTTTCTAATTGCACCAGTCCAGGAGGCTCTATTCCGAATTTTGAAGCTATTCGAGCGACTTCCAGCAGACAAAGAATTACGTTACGTGGTTGATTATGTAAAACTGAAAAATTGGAAAGAAATAATAATAATAATAATAATAATAATAATAATAAATTATCATACAATATAGTACAAAGTAGTAGTCCACTTAATAATTTTATGAATAATAAAATTTTCAAATATTTTTTTTAATGAAAAAGAAAATTTACCTAAGTCTTCGCTTTCGAACAGCAAATTTTCATGAACTCCAAGTGACCTGCAGAATCGAATGAAATTCTCCATATTATCTCTGGAGAAAAAACTTCCTCTTGCGGCTTTTTCAAAACATTTTCCTCGAATTTTGGGTAGTGGCTACAAAATTGAATACAATAGATACATCTTAAAACTCACCGGTTAACTTTAGAAACTACTATTATTATTATTAAAATGATTTTTAATTATTATTATTGCATATGAAAAATAGTTAATTTTATATTAGTCCTTTATTGATTCTACTTATTATTTAAAGGTTTGTGAGGGTTTTACTATAACTTTTTCCTCACCCCTTTCACCAATCGTTTTTCCATCGCCTTTTTGACACCATCAGTAATTATTTGGGCCAAATGACAGAGGACAACACCATTATCCAATTCTTCAAGAAAGTTGTCTTTGTTGATATATTCGATCCCTATAAAATTGATCAATATAATAATAATAATAAACACCTATGCGTAAATTTTCAAACTAAATATACGAAGTAACCATCAGAACGAATCTGCGCGTGAAAGTATTTTTCTAAATAAACAAATCCAACAAAA